>MJUU01063970.1:0-13380 GCA_002080025.1 Modiolus philippinarum
AGGATACGAATACAAACCAATACAAGTAGACTACTAACTTTTAATTTGTCTCCCTTTTCCCTATAGCATGATAAGGATACGAAAATAAAAACAAAACAATACAAGTAGACTACTAACTTTTAATTTCTCTCCCTTTTCCCTATAGCATGATAAGGATACGAATACAAACCAATACAAGTAGACTACTAACTTTTAATTTCTCTCCCTTTTCCCTATAGCATGATAAGGATACGAATACAAACCAATACAAGTAGACTACTAACCCCATAATGACCATTTTGAAAGGTAAAAATGGGACAACTACGAACTTTTGAAAGATGGGTGAAGGGATACTCGCCATTAATCTGTCAGCTAGCTCAAGGAGCCTGGTCTGCTGGTAAAACACTGTCGCACTACGGAAAAAATCAAACTCAAAACTCTAGAAGAGTTCACATATTTCAGTTGGCATCGGCAGTATCAATGACAGGCTAGTATATATGTGAAATCTTCAGGATATTGGATCCCAAAGCCGATTTAACGGATTCATGCAAAATATCACGTCAATATCCCCTATGACGTAGAGAATATAGGTGACGTCCCAGTTTTTCTGGAATTTTAATCAGTTTCTTACATTTTTAAGAACATTTCCGAATAAACGAAAATGAGAAATGCCCTTAGTAATAAGCTGTTTGCGAGTAACGCCATATTTTGATAACAAATGCCCAAATCTTCTATAAAAATTCTTTAAATATATTCAAAGATTTAGGAAAAATGTAACCCAGTTGTTGTAAAAGTTTAGATGTGATAGTTAGATAGTAAAAGTGATTATTTTCACATTGAAAAATAAAACATCCCCTTTCTGTATCCCGATTTCGTACGATAAAATAAACATACGTATAAAGCCCAATACAGGTAGACCACAGGGCCTTGCTCCCAGCCTAAAAAAGTATTTGTTTTAGTTTCTCCGAAATTCATATTAATAGTAATGTTTTTTGGGGACCGGGAGCAAGTCCCTGTTGGTAGACTACTAACTACATGACCACTATTTTGAAAAGTAAGGAATGAGGCAAAACGTAATTTTAAATATGTGTCAGGGAGTGGTAGAAGCTAATCTGCTGGCTAGCTTAGGGAAAACTTTAAAACGACTATACTTTGTGTGCAAAGATATATGGACAAAAGATACACAGTAAAAATTAATGTGAATACAACGGATCTTTACTAAATTTTGTTGATTATATATTTTGGAATAAAATTAAAACTGTAAAACAACAAACTTCATATCCTAGAATGTCTTACATTTATTCGTATGTTTATTATACTATAGGGAAACGGGACAGAAAAAGGGGAAGTTTGGGTACCAAAAAACCGGTTTAACCCTAGTGCCGGTACCAAATCCGGCTGCCCCGAGTTCCTCAGTATAGTTGTCTACGTTTGTCTTTTGTCTTATTCGTGTTTTTCCTGTGTAGTTTCCTGTCAGATTTTGGCATGTAATTATAATTTTCCGCCATTGTAGGTGTTTCCTGCTGTCCATTTTTTACATTTACATTTAAACGAAAGAAAAACGTTACCTCGCATTTTCATACAAGACCAAATACAATCACACACACACAAAAAAAAAAAACTTTTAAGAGCTAATAAAATTTCAGGTCTAAAAAGACTGTAAACTCATAAGAATGATGAATGAAAAGTCACGCTTCCAACTACCTTTTAGTTAAATCTTGTTTTATCCATTCTATTATGGATATTGAATGTACACCACCTTAACATTTAGTAAATAAAGTTCTTAAAGTAAGTGAAAGTCGATTCGTCAGTTTAAAAACGAATAATCCGAGTAGGAAACAAATGCATCCTTCATTTTTTTTATTGGTATCAAATAAAAACAATCAGTTTGTATTGAAATTATGACAATGAAGAAACAAATGAACATAAATTTATTTCTAAATTTCAAACAGAAACTACAGAATAAGAATAAGAATAAGAAATAAGTTGTAGAGAATTTTGTCAAAACAGGCCGTTTTTTATATATATAACAAAATACCGAACTGTTAATTGTATTTCTGCAGATGTGCATTTCGACAACTTATGTCTCTTCAGTGCTGATCAAATCAACACATTTGTCCATAAACCAAAATATATGTAAAATTTGATAGAGAACAAGTAATTAATAGGATCTAAAATGGTAATATATGATGCACAGTAAAAATTTATGTTTTATTTAAAGAACAACAAAATACTGAAGTGACCGTGAATTTAATATGAAGACTGTATCAAATTCCTCTGTTCTGTTAAAGACATGTAAAAATTCACCAACTATAGATAGGGTTTAAAAGGATTATTCAATTTATTAACATTAGGAACATCTTCATCCTTAGGCTTTATATTATTAATGAATTGACGCAATATATAGAAATATTTATTTGTTGTGAAAGGTACATATCAAGTTGGGATGTAAACATCACCACATGTATTCCAACCGCCTTTCACGTGTATTTAGAAATCGTGAAAATCGCATTAGAATTTCCTATTCAAAGGTAATATAAATTAAAAGTGAAATTTCAAGTCCATAAAAAGTAATCGTCAAAAAAACTTTTATTCAATAAGTGAAACTGAGTTTTCTATTATTATGATTTTTGAGGCATTCGTGGTTGATTGAATAGAAGATATACATTTATAGAATATTCATTTTATGCAATAATAACGCATAGAAAATGTGAAATGAAGTAGCATTAGGGAGGCCATACTAATCTTGTACATAAAATAGTGACAGTAATATATTCATGCAAATCAAATTTTATTGCTTAAACATTTAACATTAAATGTTCAGTTATTTTTTATGAACATAAATGGAAGAAGTTATGGATGTAAGTAAACCATATAGATTTGTTTGATACATTTTATGTATAATTTGTTTTATTTTTATACATTTTATATCTTGTTTTATAATTCGTATAATATCAAAATTGTCTTTTAATTATTATAAAAAGTAATTATAAGTAATTTTGGGGCATTACATTAGTAATATCAGTCTCTTAATGTTGTTTTGGCTGTTTGTGGTTCAAAAATATGTTCCTTTAACTAAAAGTACGAGGTTTATTTTTTGTGTTTCATTTAGTAACTATCATAGTTATACATTTTGCTAGTTTGATCCCAGTCTTTTTGATATCCTAGACTAATCTTGACAAACTAAAGAGACCTTAATCGTAGAAATGTTCATTCGGAGAAAATTGAGCAGATCCAGATCGGTTTCGGTAAATTAATATTCTAATGTATCCCAATGTATAGCTCAAGTAAGTGAGACCCGAAACGTCAGTTCTAATAAAGACACCAACAATAAACAAAGACATTACACAAATACGAATCTGAAAGAAAAATGGAGCCACATAGAAACAATAACGCGGGACGCCGGAAAATGAACATAGCTTTTTAGGAAAATTTACATATCTTTTTAGGAAAATTTACATATCTTTTTCAAAAATATTGGGATATATTTATTAAAATGATGTGAGGTATTTATGTGTTGGCAAGTGAAAAGCAACAGGTGGAATGGATAATAATCTTCTTATCACAAAACTCTGCGCGAGGTAGATTCATCTGTCATAAAGCCTTTTTACCAGGCTGGCTTGGATTTAAGTACTAACACAAAGAAAGAATATGGAGTAAATGCACATGAAACAAAGTTTCTACAGGTACACGATAACACCAGGTAATGGAACGACGCTTTTATTGTTCTCCATTTTAAGTCACATGCATATGAATGACTTAAATTTTGTTTTCAGAACATTCAGGACACTTTGAATACCAAAGAAGGACTGGTTCCTGTAGCAAGATGGAAAGTGAAATCTCGACAAAAGGTAAATAAACAATTTTCCACAGACACTAAATTTTACAATTTTGCAAATCAAATCATCTTAATTAAGGGAGTTGAATGTATACTGGTCTACATCTATCTGACAGATGTATAAAATCTGAGATGATTTAAAAATGTTATCAAAATGATTTATTATGATTTATGGGGGATAAAATATATCAGATGATATCTATATGGTGTATTTATACTTTATTTCATAAGCGAATTATGTTTATCATATTGCGTACGAATATGTTTGTTAGATAAGTTTGTTTCAAGTTAGATCGATATATACAGTTTATTTCTACAAATGATGTCTACTTGAGGTTAAAGTTGTGGAAACTAAAACCACATTGAAATTGTCTAACCGAATTATATGCTATAACAAACAATTATAAGAAAAGAGCAAAAACCCAGATAAGAACCCAGGTAGTCACTATCAAGTTCATCTTTTTTTTTTTAATTTTAATTAACATATGTATCTCCCTCACGCATTGCTCTGTCCTTAGCTGAATTTTGGCTTTTCTATTTAGATCCTTTTGATTATTCGTTCTCTATCAGCTTTTACACGTTTTTCGGTTAATTGACTTCCAACTTTTGGTTTGAACTGCACTGATGAGGCATAAGTTGTCGAAATGCGCATATGCAGAAAATAAATTAACAGTAACTTCGGTATTTTGTTATACAACAAACCTTCAAAAATCCTGTATCATCATTTTGTCGTTTTCTCTTTGTTTCCTTTTATGTGTATCAAAAATTAAAATACATTTATATAAGACTAAATTATATAATGCTCATTTCACATAATGATAGACTGCAACTCTCTCATTAAAACTAAAGGAGACATCCCTATATGTCCATAAATCACTTTAGATACAGACTTAACGTAAAAGCTAGATTCTATTTAATGAATTGCTCCTCAATTTATAGATTACCCTCATTCCGCATCTTTTAAATTATAAATGATATCAGGACAGAAAACACCTACAATGACTGAAAATGATACCAATCACATGCCACAATGTACCAAGAGCCCCCCCCCCCNAAAAAAAAAAAAAAAACAAAACAAAAAACAAAAAAAAAACAAAAAACAAAAAACAAAAAACAAAACAAAACAAAACAAAACAAAACAAAACAAAAAAAAAACAAAAAAACGTAACAACGATAGGAATCTGGGACAGTCGGAAATGATACTGACACATGTAATTTCAAAATTTAGGAGACCAAAGACACGCCATCATCAGCAACATATACGGACTAATACCTCTAAGTTGATTACTAAACACAAACATGCTGATTTCGATTTTCCTATTTTAAGCAGTAATATTTGTACATTTTGGGCAAATGGCGGCTGCATTTCTCTACTCATTTGCTATTGTCATGCCTATGTAGTAGGTGACTCAAAAACTTATACATCAAGGTTATATTCAACCTCCGTTGAAATTGTTGATTGTTACTACAGAAGTTTTTTCGTCGTAACAATGATTTGCTAGATTGAAAGATCGTTACATGTTAACAAGAAAAAGGCAAATTTGAGTAGATTCATAATTTATTACGAAACGGACTAACACTGACTTTGACTGACACCTTGGCAGCTTGACATGTTCCACCAGTTTGTTATGTGTTGTTCTTTTTGATTTTTTTATTCATTTCTTTAATATTTCTCATGTTGTCTCTATTTTAATTCTAGAATTTTCCATTGTCTATCGTTTTATTCTTTTATACTCTTCAGCATCATGGACCTCTATTTTATTTTTGGATTTATTTTTGCCATTTGGGCCGTAGAAAACTTAACCAAATGAGATATAGCTCCAGTAGTAATTTTGTGTTATCGTAATTCTATAATTATATAAATGACTCATAATTACTCCCATTTTTCCATCTTTCAGGATATGTGCGAGAGATGTATGCCCTCTCTAAATATTTGAGTTATGATGTACATGTTCTTGAGAGAATCTCTCGTATGGACACAGTATCATACTTTAAAGTTTTGGCATTTTATTTTTTGTAATTTCCAAATGTTATTCCGACCATTCTGTTTATAGTGCCCACATCTCAATGTTTTATTGTACGATCATTTGACCATTTGATTTTATGTTTATTGACGACCCTGCTCCAACGGATAACGAAAAGCATGGATGAGGCATTGTTTGACAATTAGCAATGAATTCAGTCCAAACCCTCGCTAGGGGACGTCTTGAATTACTTACTATGGCCAAATGACACTGAAGCGGTTAGCAAAACGTTTAGTAAGTTTAGTTTTACAAGGGAGGGTCCTTAATGTAAAATTAGGTCTAATGTACCATCAGTTTTGTTATAAGTAAAAAAATATGTACAGGTTTTATTGATATATCGTTTATACAATAATGTCTTGTCTTTCATTTTTTATATTCTTCTCTTATGATTAGATTTTTTTCAATCATTTTATGTGTCTGGCGTATATATTAAGCATTCAAATATTCCAAGATCTTACACTTCGTTTTAAAATCACACATGCATTGTTTATTAATTATCTTAGAGCCGAAATACCAATTGTTTTACCAATGATAGATCAAGGAACCAGCGGCATTCACCTAAAATTTTATACATTATGATAGGATGGATTAAATATTTAATACATTTTGAATGAGGTGACCGATATACGAAGATGAAGACCAATCCATCATGCTTGCCATAATCTTCATTTATTATAAACATATTATACATATATACATTTACTCCTTATACTCAGACTATGTGTAAGGCTATCTATTTTCTGTAACATAGGGATAATAACACGTTGTCAAGAGCCGAAGTCCATGAGACAAATACATCGGCAAACGAATACCAAAGCAAACATGATGAAAGGGGAATTCCGAAATCAAAAATCCAAAAATCCGAAAATACAAAAATACAAATCGGATGAAAACCACCGGAAAAATTGTCGACCACAATGGTCCTGACTTGGTACAGACATTTCAAACGAAAGGAAGGGTTTAACCGGTTTTACGGCTAGTTCCTTCCATTGCAGTAGTGTCCGGTAGCAACTCGACAACAATTGCTACTGAAAGGTCGTAGGCAGTTCTTCCACAAGGGACTGATATTCAGTAAGGAACCCTTTTTATGAAAAGCCTTGATTGATAAGGCGATCACAGAGATAAAACATGTCTAACGAGATATCCTTGACATTTACTCCATATTATCCAATTGTATTTCCAGGTACGTCTGATACACAAATTCAGACTATGTGCCAGGCTGGCTATTATCTGTAACAGATTATGTAGATACAGTTATAAAAGGTTAGTGTCTTTAATATGGATTCCACTATTCCTATATCAAAAACAGCTATTTACCCAAGTGACGAAAACTAAAACTGTGGTACAAAGTCATATTAGTTGCTACAAGGACACAAAAGTCGAAAAATAATTTGTTTGTCTAAAACCAAATAAAAGGAAACGTTTGCTACGATAAAAAGTAGGTATGAAAAAGAAAGGAAATGGGGTAAATGTCAAGACGACAACACCCCATATCCAAGTTAAAACGACCCAAAACATAGCATGTACAGTATGCTTGATTTTCTTATTGATCATATATTTGTCACATTTGGTGGTGCTATTTATTAACAGCAAGTAAATCAATGGGCACGAATTGTGCTCTTCTACTCTCAGACTTTTTTCAACTCCTAGGAGACTGAATTTCTTCAAGGATTCGTAAAAATCTCATCAAATAAAAAGATGCGAGATCGTATAATCTCACTTAAAGATACATTGATGATATTCTCTCTATTGATAACACATCTCTTGCTAAACGGGACCAGTATATCCTCAAGAATTAGAGATAAAAACAACAGAAACTACTAGATCTAAATTTTTTTTTTTGCACTTGCTTCTCGAATTTGACAAAAATGACCAATTTGGTTCTTATAGACTGTTGCTGTTGAGTTGCTACCGGACACTACCGTAATGAAAGAGTAGCTATTGGGCGCAATAAAACTGATTTAAAACACAATTTCTTTTGAATAATCTATACAAAGTCAGGAACACTACGGTTTACAATCTTTCCGCTTTTTGCACCTGCTTTGACGTTTTGGCCTTTACATTTCAATTCTTCACAGTTCTGTTCGTTAATTTCTTATAATCCTTATTTACCCATTAAGCTGTCAATGTTTTAGTTTCTATATGCCCCTCAAATTCTTTGGTTTTCAGTTTTCTTGATGCCATTTTAGTGGTACCGACCAGACAAAAACATGCTTAGGTATGATTGTTTATGTTTTATTGTATTTTGATGCTCGTGTCGGACAACTGGTGACAGTGTTTGTGAAAAGACTTTGCTCGATATATCTTTTTATTTACAATCCTCCGTCAATAGCCTCAAAAAAGAAAAGACATAAATATAGTTTTGTTGGACTTTTAGCAGGTGCATTTCGCTAAAGACGGAGATGGGGATGTCTTGAGCTTATGAGACATGAGTGTTTGGTTATTGTTAAAGAACTCACAGCGACTTCAAAATGAACAGGAAAATAAATCCGTTGCGATTTGTATTGGGTTCGATCCACCTAAGACAAAAAATCTCGGCTTATTAGTGTAGTTTTAAAAGTCTCTTGAATTTATGTCATTATTCATAATAAGATCCTAGTTAACAATGGAGTAAATGCAGATGAGACAAATTCTCTACCAATACATGGGAAAACTAAGCAATTGTTTGTATCAATACAAGCATTTACAATAGCATATATCGCAATGAAAACATGCATATATCTAAATTTGTCCATTGTTACTTCAGAGTGGAATCAGACAAGGCAGAGTTTATATCTATACTACAGACTTCTGACCAGATGTCTGATAACAAGAATATTGATGGACTTGTGTTTGATCCTGGAGAATACAAGGCAAATAGACAGGTAAATATAGGATTTGTGTTTGAACGAGTAGAATCCAAGGCGAATGGACAGGTAAATATAGGACTTATGTTTGATCCTGGAGAATACAAGACAAATAGACAGGTAAATACAGGACTTGTGTTTGATCCAGGAGAAAACAAGGCAAATAGACAGGTAAATATAGGACTTGTGTTTCATCCTGGAGAATATGAGTCGAATAGACAGGTAAATATAGGACTTGTGTTTGATCCTGGAGAATTCAAGCCGAATCGACAGGTAAATACAGGACATGTGTTTGATCCTGTAGAATACAAGGCGAATGGACAGGTAAATATAGGACTTATGTTGGTTCCTAGATACTACAAGGCAAATAGGCAGGTAAATATATAGGACTTGTGTTTGACCCTGGAGAAAAGCAGGCCAATAGACAAGTAAATAAAGGACTTGTGCTTGATCCTGGAGAATTCAAGGCGAATCGACAGGTAAATACAGGACATGTGTTTGATCCTCGAGAATACAAGGCAAATAGACAAGTAAATATAGGACTTATGTTTGATCCTTGAGAATACAAGGCAAATACACAAGTAAATATAGGACTTGTTTGATCCTGGAGAATACAAGGCAAATAGACAAGTAAATATAGGACTTATGTTTGATCCTAGAGACTACAAGGCAAATAGGCAGATAAATATAGCACTTGTGTTTGTTTCTGGTAAATACAAGGCCAATGGATAATTCAATATAGGATTGTGTTTGATACCGGAGACTTCAATGCGAATAGACAGGTAAATATAGGAGCTTATGTTTGATCCTAGAGACTATAAGGCAAATAGGCAGGTAAATATAGGACTTGTGTTTGATCCTGGAGAATACAAGGCGAATAGACAGGTAAATATAGGACTTATTTTTGATCCAAGAGACTACAAGGCAAATAGGCAGGTAAATATAGGACATGTGTTTGATCTTGGAGAATACAATGCGAATAAACAGGTAAATATAGGACTTGTGTTTGATCCTGAAGAATATAAGTCGAATAGACAGGTAAAAATTGGACTTGTGTTTGATCCTGGAGAAAGTCAGGGAAATAGACAAGTAAATATAGGACTTGCATTTGATCCTGGAGAATACGAGGCAAATACACAGGTAATTATAGGACGTGTGTTTGATCCAGGAGAATACAAGGCAAATAGACAGGTAAATACAGGACTTGTGTTTGATCCAGGAGAATACAAGGCAAATAGACAGGTAAATATAAGACTTGTGTTTAATCCTGGAGAAAACAAGGCAAATAGACAGGTAAATACAGGACTTGTGTTTGATCCTGAAGAATACAAGGCAAATAGACAGGTAAATATATGATTTGTGTTTGATCGTGGAGAATACAAGGCAAATAGACTGGTAAATAAAGGACTTTTGTTTGATCCCGAAAAATATAAGGCAAATAGACAGGTAAGGTCTATAACTATTTTACAACGGAGTTGCGTTCATATTGTAAGTTTATAAGGAAGCACAATGGATATTCTGGTGTCATAAATTTGTTCTTACATACAAAAACACGATTTACGGAATGGATGAGATCTGCCCCTTACCCTGATGCGTTAAATTGTAAGGGTCTCCTGGTATCCTGGTATCCTGCACGACACATTATATGTGCTCAACCAATTTGAACCTAGAAAAATATTAATTGTCCTTCCTTATATCCATGTTAGATTCTTAGGATTAGGTTATTTCATATTGTTTGGATCGCGAAGACGCTATTAAGGGATGAATGGTATTATGAGATATCATATTGCTCTGTATTTATGTGTTAAACTGTTGATAATTTTTACCCTATATGATAGATATTTTTGTTTGTCATTCCGGATAGAAGCATGTGTTCAGCGATTTTTTTCCTGTTTGGATATTCCATTTGATAGCAGTCGTAAATGGCAAATTATATACAACGTCATGTAAAAAGCTTCAAAGGTCCAATAGTGACTTAAAGCCGAAGAACAACAATAAAAGCGCTTCCCCATTCCTTTGTTTACACTGTATTTGTAGAGACTTTGTCTCATTTGCATTTATTCAGTATCCTTTCATTGTTAATTCAATATTTGTCAACAAAATAGCTCTGAAGTAACTCCTCAGGCTCTGAAGTAACATCTCAGATCTCAGGCTCTGAAGTAACTTCTCAGACTCTGTAGTAGCTTCTCAGACTCTGAAGTAACTTCTCAAGACTCTGAAATAACTTCTCCGACTCTGTAGTAACTTCTCAGACTCTGTAGTAACTTCTCAGACTCTGTAGTAACTTCTCAGACTCTGTAGTAACTTCTCCGACTCTGTAGTAACTTCTCCGACTCTGTAGTAACTTCTCAGACTCTGAGTATTTTCTCAGACTCCGAAGTAACTTCTCAGACTCTGAAGTAACTTTTCAGACTCTGTAGTATCTTTTCAGACTCTGTAGTAACTTCTCAGACTCTGTAGTAACTTCTCCGACTCTGTAGCAACTTCTTCGACTCTGTAGTAACTTCTCAGACCCTGTAGTAACTTCTCAGACTCTGTAGTAACTTTTCAGACTCTGTAGTAACTTCTCAGACTCTGTAGTATCTTCTCAGACTCTGTAGTAACTTCTCAGACTCTGTAGTAACTTCTCAGACTCTGTAGTATCTTCTCAGACTCTGTAGTAACTTCTCAGACTCTGTAGTATCTTCTAAGAATCTGTAATAACTTCTCAGACTCTGTAGTAACTTCTCAGACTCTGTAGTATCTTCTCAGACTCTGTAGTAACTTCTCCGACTCTGTAGTAACTTCTCCGACTCTGTAGTATCTTCTGAGACTCTGTAGTAGCTTCTCAGACTCTGTAGTAACTTCTCAGACTCTGTAGTATCTTCTCAGACTCTGTAGTAACTTCTCAGACTATGTAGTAACTTCTCCGACTCTGTAGTAACTTCTCAGACTCTCAAGTAACTTCTCAGACTCTGTAGTAACTTCTCCGACTCTGTAGTATCTTCTCAGACTCTGTAGAAACTTCTCAGACTCTGTAGTATCTTCTCAGAATCTGCAGTAACTTCTCAGACTCTGTAGTAACTTCTCAGACTCTGTAGTAACTTTTCAGACTCTGTAGTAACTTTTCAGACTCTGTAGTATCTTCTCAGACTCTGTAGTAACTTCTCAGAGTCTGTAGTAACTTTTCCGACTCTGTAGTAACCTCTCCTGAATCTGTAGTAACTTCTCAGACTCTGTAGTATTTTCTCAGACTCTGTAGTAACTTCTCCGACTCTGTAGTAACTTCTCCGACTCTGTAGTATCTTCTCAGACTCTGTAGTAATTTCTCCGACTCTGTAGTATCTTCTCAGACTCTGTAGTAACTTCTCAGACTCTTTAGTAACTTCTCAGACTCTGTAGTAACTTCTCAGACTCTGTAGTAACTTCTCAGACTCTGTAGTATCTTCTCAGACTCTGTAGTAACTTCTCAGACTCTGTAGTAACTTCTCAGACTCTGTAGTATCTTTTCAGACTCTGTAGTATCTTCTCAGACTCTGTAGTAACTTCTCAGACTCTGTAGTATCTTCTCAGATTCTGTAGTAACTTCTCCGACTCTGTAGTAACTTCTCCGACTCTGTAGTAACTTCTCCGACTCTGTAGTAACTTCTCAGACTCTGTAGTAACTTCTCAGTCTCTGTAGTATCTTCTCAGACTCTGTAGTAACTTCTCAGACTCTGTAGTAACTTCTCAGACTCTGTAGTATCTTCTCAGACTCTGTAGTAACTTCTCTGTAGTATCTTCTCAGACTCTGTAGTATCTTCTCACACTCTGTAGTATCTTCTCAGACTCTGTAGTATCTTCTGAGACTCTGCAGTAACTTCTCAGACTCTGTAGTAACTTCTCAGACTCTGTAGTAACTTTTCAGACTCTGTAGTAACTTCTCAAGACTCTGTAGTAACTTCTCAGACTTTGTAGTAACTTCTCAGACTCTGTAGTAACTTTTCAGACTCTGTAGTAACTTCTCAAGACTCTGTAGTAACTTCTCCGACTCTGTAGTAACTTCTCTAGACTCTGTAGTAACTTCTCAGACTCTGTAGTAACTTCTCAAGACTCTGTAGTAGCTTTTTAGACTCTGTAGTAACTTCTCAAGACTCTGTAGTAACTTCTCAAGACTCTGTAGTAACTTTTCAGACTCTGAAGTAACTTCCCAGACTCTGGAGTAACTTCTCTGTAGTAACTTCTCCGACTCTGTAGTAACTTCTCTAGACTCTGTAGTAACTTCTCAGACTTTGTAGTAACTTCTCAGACTCTGTAGTAACTTTTCAGACTCTGTAGTAACTTCTCAAGACTCTGTAGTAACTTCTCCGACTCTGTAGTAACTTCTCTAGACTCTGTAGTAACTTCTCAGACTCTGTAGTAACTTCTCAAGACTCTGTAGTAACTTCTCAGACTCTGTAGTAACTTCTCAAGACTCTGTAGTAACTTCTCAAGACTCTGTAGTAATTTTTCAGACTCTGAAGTAACTTCTCAGACTCTGGAGTAACTTCTAAGACTCTGAAGTAACTTCTCAGACTCTGAAGTAACTTCCCAGACTCTGAAGTAACTTCTAAGACTCTGAAGTAACTTCTCAAGGCTCTGAAGTAACTTCTCAGACTCTGAAGTAACTTCTCAGACTCTGAAGTAACTTCTCAAGACTCTGAAGTAACTTCTCAGACTCTGAAGTAACTTCTCA
>MJUU01063970.1:14112-78514 GCA_002080025.1 Modiolus philippinarum
TGAAGTAACTTCTCAGACTCTGAAGTAACTTCTCAGACTCTGAAGTAACTTCTCAGACTCTGAAGTAACTTTTCAGACTCTGAAGTAACTTCTCAAGGCTCTGAAGTAACTTTTGAAGACTCTGAAGTAACTTACGTCACAGACTCTGAAGTAACTTCTCAGACTCTGATGAAGTAACTTCTCAGAATACGTACAACCTAAAGAACAAGAAGCAAAAAATCTTGTTGATTTGAAATAAAGTCATGTAAAATGTACCTTTTCATTTCATATCTTTATCTAACCTATCAGTTGGTTTTAAGAGTCTTCACTAAGATCAATTTCTTTTATAAGATACATAAGTTGTTTAGATGACCATATGCAAAAACTAATTTTACATTAAGTTCAATATTTAGTAAATTGATTTATCAACTTTTTGTATTATGATTTCAAAATAAATTGTATTGCTTTTCAGGATAGGGTACCAATAGAAGGCAAACGAATATTAAAACTTCCACCTCAAGATAGAACAGAGCGTGATGTCAGATATGTGAGTAAGGGTTGTCTCCCTTATAACAGTGTCAACATGTACATTGATAGTCAACACATTTGTATTTGAGAGAGGAACAACGGATAATCAACGTTTTTGTATTTTACTTTATGTGTAGAAAATATATTACATTGTTAAAACCTAAGGAGAATCTCCCTCATTCATAACTCTGTCCAAAGATGATTTTGGCTAGATCCTATTGGTAACTTGTTCTCTATCAGCTTTAACACATATTTCGGTGTATGAATTTCCAAATGTTTTTTATAAACACTTACAATGGCCAAAAGTGACAATCACATCACACATTTTTTGGGGGAACTGTAAGAGAAAACAATAAAAAGACAAAATACAAACGTAGACAACGATAAGAACTCTGAATAGCCGGACTTGGTACCGGCACTAGCAAGAGCTGGAAATATGGTTAATAGGAAAAATGAAAGGATATGGAGTGAATGTACATGTGACAGAAAACCGGTTTATTGGTACCCAAGCCTACCTTTTCGCTATCCCGTTTTTCTATAATTATAGTAAAATAAACATACAAATAAAACCCAATGTAGGTAAACTAATTACCCCTAGACCACAATCTTGAGGAGGAAAGAATAAGAAAGATTGGTTAAGGAGTTCGTGCTCGCCACTAAACTGCCGGAAAGCTCAGGAGTCTAGTCTGTAAGCTGTCGAACTACGGAAGAAAAATTAAATTCAAAATTTCCTGAAGGGATCGGTGAAGAATCATCAAGGATTTCGGTAGACATCAGTAGTATCAGTGAGAGGCCAGTATACCTGTAAAATCTTCAGGTCATTGGATCCAAAAGCCAATTTAACGGAATCATGCAGAATATCATGTCTCCTGTCAATATCACACATTACTCAAGGAAAATGAATAAAGTCTCAGTTTTTCTGGATTTCTTAATCAGATTTTTACATTGTTAGAATTATTACCGCACAACGAGGGTGAGAAATGCCCTCCGTAATCAGTTGGAAAAAGAAAGGAAATAGGGTAAATGTCAAGGAGACAACATCCAATCTCAAGGTTAAAACGACCCAAAGCAAAGTAACGCCATATTTAAATATCAAATGTACTGATCTGATGTGATAATAAGGTTACGTTCATTAAAGTGGTCAAGAGTACAGCAGACGCGTTCAAATCGCACTAGTTGAGGTATATACACCCCGTATGATGGAGCTATAGCATCAAGAAAATGGAAATTAGTAATAGGAAAATCAAATTCATCCCTTGTTACAAGAGTCAAGGATGATTGTTAGATCGAGAAAACAGTACATTGTTCGTATTTGGAATTGTTGTTTGGTAAGGTCGTTTATCTTCAGTATTTAGATATTAGCTAAGGTATGTTGATGTTTTCCTCACTAACATTGATACAACACTACTGTTTTAGGATTGTTTAGGATTTCGTCCCTGGATATTGTGGAGAGTCTGTTGGTATATTACATTTACAGAACTTTTAATGAGGGAGACACTCCTTAGTTATAGAATATGAAAAAGAAAGGAAATGGGGTAAATGTCAAGGAGACAACATCCCATATCCAGGTTAAAACGACAAAAACAAAACATCTAGGGGTCACCATATGGTCTTCAACACAGTGAGGAACCTCACACCATATAGTAAGCCCTAAATGGCCCCGAAAAGGTAAAAAAGTGAATAAATCAATGGAAACAAACCACATTTAGTTTTTAGGTTCTATTGAATAGAATATTGCTATTCTACTTATGTATTTATGATATTATCATATTCAAAATACATGCATTGTTGACAATTCCGCATCCATGACCAGAAAAGACATGGATGTAGCGTTGTTCGACAATTAGCAAATGAAAAACAGCCAATCAAAGATTGCGATCCCCCCGCTACCCCTTTTTGGACCCCCTCCCCTTGTAAAAAAAGACAAGTATTTTTGAAACTAAATTAATCATCGTAACTGTAAAACACCAAAAAGATATGCTTGCTAGGTAGAATTCCAAAAAATAATGGGTCTTTGAGAGTTTCAGGAACTTTACCAAAATTAGAATCAAAGATTTTTGCAACCTGGCTGTTGAAAATCATCATTTTTACAGTTTACAGTAAGGAATTGAAAGAGATATGGTTGCTAGGTAGAATTCCAAAAAATAATGAGTCTTTGAGAGTTTCAGGAAATTTACCAAACTTAGAATCAAAAATTTTTGCGATCTGACAATGGAAAATGATCACTGATACTATAAGGCATCAAAAAAGATATGGTTGCTAGGTAAAATTCCAAAAAGAAATCCGTCTTTGAGAGTTTCAGAAAATTTACCAATATTAGAATCAGTCTTTTGCACTCTGATTAGTGAAAATGATCTTCAGTACTGTAAGGAATTGAAAAAGATATGGTTGCTAGGTAGAATTCCTAAAAAATAGAAGGTCTTTGAGAGTTTCAGGAAATTTACCATAATTAGAATCAAAGATTTTTGCAATCTGACTATTGAAAATCATCATTGAAACTATAAGGCATCAAAAAAGATATGGTTGCTAGGTAAAATTCCAAAAAGTAATTGGTCTTTGAGAGTTTCAGGAAATTTACCAAAATTAGAATCATTGATTCTTGCAACCTGACAGTTGAAATTCATCCTTATAACTCTAAATAATTGAAAAAGATATGGTTGCTAGGTAGAATTCCAAAAAATAATGGGTCTTTGAGAGTTTCAGGAACTTTACCAAAATTATAATCAAGGTTTTTTGCAATCTGACTATTTGAAAATGATAATTAAAACTATAAGGCATCAAAAAAGATATGGTTCCCAGGAAAAATTCCAAAAAAATAATTGGTCTTTGAGAGTTTCAGGAAATTTACCAAAAATTAGAATCATATTTTTGGAATCCTAGTGTTCATACTAGCTGATGACATTAAAATATTGCTTAATTATAAAACTTCATGTTGAAATTTCAAAAATTATTAGTCTTTGACATTTTCAGGAAATTTACCAAATTTGGCACCGGGGTCTAAATTCCAAAAGCTTAGAACGTATTCAAAGAGCAATTCCAATAATTCCTCATGAAAATATAAACCACAAAATCGGAATAATACAAAGAGTTCCAGTCATTCTGATGAGTACTAATTGTATAACATTTTTTGGCCCCTTAAGGGCATGCCTCCAGGGGTCATACCAAAAGTCCGCTATCATCAGTAAATGAGATGCATATAATCGAACTTGCATACAAAGTTTCAGCTTCCAAACGTGAATACTTCAGAAGATTTCGCTTATTACTGGATATCTCGAAATACATTTTCGCTCATTTTTCTGCCCTGAGGGCAAATTTCAAAATTCCGAAACCTTCGGCACAGACAATTTTTATAGTGTTACTTATACCCTTATTACAATGTTTCTGCGATTTAAGGTGTAAGAGGAGTTCCAGCGGAATCGATTTTTTCGTTTTTTGGACCCCCTAGAGGCCATGCCCTGAGGGGTCATACCAAAGTTCCGACACCCTCTGTGAAGTTGCTACATAATATGTGAGTCCATATCCGAGTTTCAACTTTCTAGCCGAAATGGCCTTGGAAATTTCTTCAATTATTGGATATCGCGAAAATACGTTTTCGCTCATAATTTGCCCCTAGGGCGTTTGACCTAAATTCCGAATCCACAGTGCGCTACTTCTGATCATACTCTAGTATGGTGCCGAGTTCAAATTTATATCTCTTATAGTTCCAGAGCTATCGGGGAGCATTACAAACGCACGTACGTACGTACGGACGGACTGCATTACATAATCCCCCCGCTTTCGCTAAGCGGGGGGATAAAAATTCCGCTCAAACCAGTGCTAAGGGCCTTCTTGAACTTACTCCATATTTTTTCATTCACCATTTACGACTGGAGTTTGTCTCTCCTGCAGTGTGGAGTCCGTAAAAAGATTCTCCATGCTCTTTATATATTTCAGTTATTGTGTACTTGTTCGTGAGAGAATTTCTCATATGGATATACTATCATATTTACATATTTACAAATTTTTCATTATTTTTGTTGTTTCGAAATGTAATTATGACCACCTGTTTAAAGTGCCCACATTTCACTTTTTTATAATGCAAAGTTTTCTTACAATCGACTGAATGAGTGCCCTATGTTTGTCTATAGTTTGTAATCGTTCACTAAATGACAGTGATTGTGTAAGAGTACTTTGCCAGTTTATTTTATGTTTGTTGCCAATCCCGACCAGAAAAGACATGGGTGTAGCGTTGTTCGATAATTAGCAAAGAATTTTTCTCAAATTGTGCTAGGGACCGTCTTGAACTTACTAGGAAGTATGAGCAAAGCTCATTGTTGAAGGCCTCATTGTGACTTCAAGATGAAGAACAAAAAATAAAAGCGATGTTCCTCTGCTTGTTTTTATCATGGATTTGTAAAGTCTTTGTCTCATGTGCATTTACTCCATATCCTTTCATTCACCATTCAAGATTTGAAATAGTTTCTAAATGTTAATAAGAAAGGATATGGAGAAAATGCACATCATACAAAATCTTTTCAGATACGTGGTAAAACAGCAATGGAACAACGCTTTTATTGTACACTGAAGAACCTTCATAGGGCAGGATTGAAAAGACTTTATTATAACTAGCCTTTGTGGTGTCCTAACCCATACTTTTCGTTATTGAATTATTATGATTATTCATACTAATATAAAATATATGTCTGTGTTGTTGCCATGATATCTTTTCCTGTTGAATTCCTTTTCTTTTATATACAATTACTGCCTGATATTTGTTATATAAACAGTACACTTTCCTTGTTTTTTGTATTTTTTCATGTGTGTTGTGTGGTTATCAGTTCGAATCTGAGTTTGTATTAACATGGTTAACAATTTGTTTATAGTTACAGATATGTCTTCGTAATATCAAAGCTTTTGCAGAATATCCTAAGACAATGCAGGAACGACTTTGTCGTGTTGGGTGGTATGAAACGTAAGTATGCAGCATATCTAACGACAATATGAAGCTAATGTTACGTTAAGTGGCACAAAAATAGGTATTCGTGATATCCCAAGACAAAGCAAGAAGACTATGTCGTGTAAAGTGGTATGAAACGTAAGTATGACAATATCATAATATGACGACTATGTCGTTTTTAGTGGTATGATGCGTAAGTGTGAAGTGCTATATCATTGGAAGTCTTTTTATTATTGACGGTATGCGGTTTCCATAATAAAAATAAAATTATTACCAATAATATAAATACACTACCAAGACACTGGCTGTCTCCAAATCAAGTGAACCTTAATCAGTAATTGTTTGGCAGTGAAATCAAAACAGTTATATTCAAGCTGGGTTCAATTTTGTAAGAAGGTGTACATTTTGCTTTTCCAGCATGAAAAAACAAATTATCTTTCTAAAAAGAATCCATTTTGCCAACAATTTTTATCAACAGGTCATTTGAATTCACATGGATTCAAATTGTACACAAAATGTTTTGCAGATCTTTTTCTGTTCTGTTTAGAATGGGACTAACAAAACGTTGATTTTCAAATAAACAACAGGTAAATTGACAACCCCTTAGTATTGACAATCCAAAGGTTTTAGCTTATATGTCGACATTAGTTACCCACAGGAACTGAAACTTCATATTGCTCACAGTTATTCTAAACGCTTCCCCCTTCTGGGTCTAACTATCATCATTAACTTTGGTAATTAAGAACTAAAATTTATGATAAAAAGAATGATTTTGATTTAACAATTACAAATTTCTCTTTACTTGACGGAAACATTCCTCTAGCTTAATCCTACGGAGTGTACTTATCACAGCTGGTACGATTCGCACTCTTGACGACTTTAATAACCATTACTTTACGATTACATCCAAACATTTCCAACAAGGTTACAGATTTTATTTCATTAGCTCTGTGTTTAGCTGATTTTGGCTTTACACTTAGATCATTTTGGTTATTTGATCTCTATCAGTTTTTAAATATCTTTGAGTTGATGGTCTTCCAAATGTTTAGATTTTATCTGCATAAGTTGTCGAAACGCGCATATGCAGAATTTAAATTCACAGCAACTGCGGTATTCAGTCATTATTAAATACATTTAAGAAGTTTTATAGAAAATATGAACATTTTGATACCACAATGTGGCGTTACTCGCAAATAGCATATTAGTAAGGGCATTTCACACCCTCGTTTTACGGAAATGTTAGAAATGTCAGAAACTGATTAAACATTGAGAAAAACGGGGACGTAATTTACGTTTTTTGCCTAATATGGGATATCGAAAGGATATTCTGCATGAATCCGTAAAATTGGCTTTGGGATCTAGGACCTCAAGATTTGACAAGTATTCTTGTCTCTCACTGGTACTTCCGAAGTCATCTGAAATACATGATGACTCTTTACCACACGCTTGTGGAAGTTTTGAGTTTGATTTTTCTTCCGTTGTACGACAGTGTTTTACTAACAGACTAGGCTTTTATAGCTGGCCAAGGATTGTTCACCTTTAACCTGTCAGATTAAAGGCGAATACTCCTTGATCCATCTTTCAAAATGACGTTTTGTCTCATTCCTCCCTTATGTTTTGGAGTTAGTAGTCTACCGGTATTGGGTTTTATTCATATGTTTATTTTACCATAAAAATGGGACGTTTAGGTATCGGTTTAACCCTACCGCTGCCTTTTGCCAGTGCCGGTACCAAGCCCGTCTTTCCTTAGTTCCTTTCGTTATGTGGCACGGGATTGAAATTTACGGGCATTGTAGATGTTTATCTTTTGTCTTTTTCTATTTAAAGAGAATGGTTGCTTAGTAGTATTCCAAAGTATTACAAGGTTTTTAAGAGTTTCAGGAAATATACCATTTAGAACCACATTTTTGAATTGATGCAAACTGATGTAGTTCATGTTAACATGTTAGTGGGAAAATGATACGCTCTGTCGGCATACTTGGTTTCACTCATTACAGATATGAAAAAGAAAGGAAATGGGGTAAATGTCAAGGAGACAACATCCCATATCCAGGTTAAAACGACCCAAAACAAAGCATCTAGGGGTCACCGTACGGTCTTCAACACAGAGAGGAACCTCACACCATATAGCAAGCCCTAAATGGCCCCAAAAGGGTAAAAAGTGGATAAATCAATGGAAACAAACCACATCCAATAACCCAAATATCAAGAAACTGAAATTTTATAAGAAGACACTGACAAGTCAATCACCAACATATTCCTGACTTGGGACAGGCGCAAAAATTGCGGTGGGGTTAAACTCGTTTTCTTGGATCCAAACCCTTCCCCTCATTTCAACATATCTGTACTAATCTCCTTGTTGTATCTAATAACATATTACGAGACGTTACACCTCCTTTTACTTTATAAAATAAGATTGCGTGTTGAAATGTAAAACAAAATCTGTGATATTGTCATTAATGAATAACGAAATTCCGAAGTTACTGTTAATTATAATTTCTGCATATGGCTGTTTCGACAACTTATGTCTCTTCAGTGTTGATCAAATCAAAACATTTGGACATCCATTCACCGAAATATGTGTAGAAGCTGATAGAGAACAAATTGCCTAATCGTATCTAAATAGATAAGCCAAAATAGACTAAGGACAGAGCTATTGCACGAGGGAGATACTCCTTAGTTTGTAACAACAATCAATGAAAGGATATGGAATAAATGCACATAAGACAAAGTGTCCACAAACAAATTTAAAAACCGAGTAATTGAAAAACGCGGTTATTGTTGTTCATCATGTAGAAGTCACCATGATGCCTCCAACAATTAGCTGGTATTGATAGTGACACCTAGAATCCAAGTTACAATTTAAATATGCTTCCCTCGTGTACTTGACCTTATAGAATTCGTCTTTCAGATACAATTGCATTGTAGGAACAACGTACACCAATATATATTCTGATTCTTCCGAATTTTAAATATCAAAACGCCATTTTGTCGCACACACAAAAAATATATGAAACAGTAACTATCTTCAAATACCGAGATTCTGAAATAATACTTAATGGTTAAATAACGTCGCGTATTATCGTAAAGATGCAACTTGAGTATTTTTTATGAACAAATAAAGGGACATAGAGTAAATGTAAATGGGAGAAAATTGCTACAAAATACATGGTAAAGTTAAGCAAATGGAACAACGAACTGTTCTTCTTCATTTTGAAGACTTAAAAGTGGTATCTGTGTATAACACCTTGAGATAAAGAAAACGAGGCGAATACAAAATATCACTAAAAACAATAAATGAAATAAAAGGGACAACACGAAACACCTACAATGGCTGAAAATTATAATTACATGCAACAATCTTCTAGGGAACTACACAGGAAAAACACAAATAAGACAAAAGACAAACGTAAACAACAATAGGAACTCGGGACAGCCGGACTTGGTACCGGCACTAGCAAAAGCCAGCGGTAGGGTTAAACCGGTTTATGGGTACACAAACCTCCCCTTTATCTGTCCCGTTTCCCTATAGTATAGTTAATATAAGTCTGGATGACATGTGGAACTTACATTGGTCTGTTATGTCAGCAGGTGGAACCGGACTGATTACAATATAATTATATCTATTTATCAATCTAAACACGTAGAGCTGAATCTGAAATGTCGCGTTATTTTGTCTGGACACTTTGTTCTGTAATGCATTGTAAATTGTAAGTGTATTCCCTGCAGGCTGTTCTAGTTACAAATGGATAAAATATTGTCAGATTTAAGTGATACTTGAGAAATTTATCTGTGTTGAAGAACCATGTTCGCTTTTTCTATTATTTGTTCCTTTTAAATAAGCCTGATTTTAATTATACGATAAATTGAAAAGGACGAATAAAAGATCATGGAATTACACTGATTTCATTTAAACAAGAATATATGGTATATCCAAGGATAGTTTTTATAAATGATAATTAATGATAAAGCAATTTATTGGTTATTTCAAACAAATAATTTGTTCTTTAAATAAATAGGTTAATTTAGATAAATATTCCGATGCGCCTTTAATTGGCGACTTCAACGACTTTTTTCAATAATCTGTTTTAGCTATTGGCGTACTAATATTTGGAAAAAGCGAAGTCGCTTTCCTTCGAATATTGGAGAAGCTATCATCACCACAATTTTTTATTCATCCATACCATTTGTAGTCTTGAAACACCATTGTCGTTAACAGAAAAGCTCATCCATTGGTTTTTATTGCTTTTGTCAAAGGGTTAACAAATGGCGTTAACCAATCACCTAATTAACAGATCATTAAAAAATATATGCCTCACTGACCGTGTGACGGGTGCAGTTAACAGTGCAGGTCATTCTTTACCCATCCGGAGCACCTGATGTCACTCTCAGTTTCATGGGAGTTCACACTGTGAGTGCCGTTGTTTGGATAGCAAAATACCGAAGTTTCTGTTAATTTATTATCTGCATATGTACATTTCGACAACTTATATCTCATCAGTGCAGATCAAACCAAACATTTGGAAGTCCATCAACCGAAAAACGTGTAAAAGCTGATAGAAAACAAATAACCAAAATGATCTAAATAGAAAAGCCAAAATTCAGCTAATGAAAGAGCTATGCATGAGGGAGATACTTCTTAGTTTTAAACAAAATTTTGTAAAATTTTGAATGTTGTTTTTTTACAACCTCCGCTTTAGCAGGCGGTATATAGTGATCATGGTGTCAGTTCGTCCGTTCGTCTGTCGCACTTTGTGGCACTTTGTGGCGACAACTCTACCTGAACCACTTGGTGTAATTCAATGAAAATTTCACAGAATGGTCAGTAGATATAGCCATTGTGCACCAGCTATTTAAAAATTTGATTTGACTCGCATTTTATTTTTACTTCTGGAGTCTAATGGGGAGCGTGGGTATATATTAGTGAAACAAAATAAAAATGATATAGTTGGCCACGATTAAAAAGTAAAAAAGTTGTCATTTTCAGCTGTACTTTAATTTGTATATTTTTGTGTTTTTTACTTTTTAATCGTGGCCACCTTTACCATTTTTATTTTGTTCCATAATTAATTTGTGGCCATTGAACAACATATATATTTTTATATATATATGGGAGCTTTGCTCACAGTTTTTCTAGTTTATTTCTGTGTTTTGTAGCTGTCTAACGTCATTGTTATCTGTATCTAACGTCATTGTTTTCTGTGTTTGCGTATTTGCCATCTCTTTGGACTTCAATTTTTGAAAATACCACTCCTTTGTTCCTTCCGTATATTGACCGTTGCTTAATTTGAAAAGATTGAAAATAAAACATTTCAATAATAAAAAAAACCTTCCTTCGCAAGGAGGCAAAACTCATGCGCAATTCAAAGACGGTCAATAGTCTAGGTTCTCATTCTTATGCACAGTTACAAAAATAACGTAATTTAATAACGTCATGGGTTTAACCTCTCTGACATGTGTGATAACATTGAATGTTGGTTAACAAGTTGGAACAAACTTTTACAATGTGCTATAATGTCTTGTGAATATTGATTACTTAAATGTCTATTAGAAAATAGAAATATACCAACAACACTTTTATTCTGATATAGAAATTGATGATTTCTTTTGTCCTTTATCACTTTGTAATTGTTTTGTTCATTTGATTATTACAAAGAAAAGATAACACTAAAAACCAACATTGGCCAAAAATTACAACCACATTCCACAATCCACAATGGAACTATACTGCTTGCAATGAAGGGATATGGAGTAAATACACATAAGACAAAATCTCTAAAAATACATGGTAAACCAAACAATGAAAACACCGCTTTTATTGTCGTTCGTCATCTTGAAGTCAACAATAAGCTTTGGTTATGCCTCATAGCAAGTTCAAGACGGCACTGTATGCATTGTATTTTTTTCTTATTCTTTTTCAAGATACGAACCTAGACGAGCGATAGTGAGACAGGGGCATCTTCCTCATTCGTTCTATTTTATACTAAGTGGTGTCAGTAAGTAATGTAGATCGCGTTAAGACAAACAAAAAAGAAATAGTTGAAATCAGAAAATGGTATGTTGACAATGAAAGAATATTAAGAAATTGCACATTAAACAAAACTCTACAAACACATAGTACAACCAAGCAATGGAACAACGCTTTTACTGTTGTTCTTCATCTTGAAGTCAACATGAAGTCTACTGCAATGGGCTTTAGTCATACCTCTTGGTAAGTCTTCGACGGCTCCTAGCACCGCCTTGAGCGGAAACCATTGCTACATAGATGTTCATGTTTTACTCTGAGATAGTTTTTATAAGAACTCCAGTTTATTTCTTTTGAATCATTTTTTGTAATTAATTTAACATGTTGTTTAATTCACAAGAGCTTTCATAAACAGTTGTCCGAATGTAAAGTCGTTATGGCAAGAACCATGAATTAATTTTGCCCTTTACCTTGACGAAAAGTAATTTTCTTAATGGCAACAAGGATATATTTCAGTTAACCGAGAAATTAAATTGGTCGGAAGTAACCAATTTGTATTGTAGAATGACATTTCTAATAAAACTTGTAAGCACTACAAGGGACATAAAGTCCATTCGATTACATAATTATTATGGGAAGCACAATGCGTAACATGACTATTGGCAACAATAAATCTAATGGTCATTTAATCAGTGAATATAACCGTTACGCATTGTGTTAACTCAATCCAGACAATGTATAATGAATATTGATAGACAGCATACGATGACAAGTATAATTCGAGTACACCATTGATGTAATTATAGATCAACATAGTTTCCAAATTACATTTAGTTTATCCTTTGAAATTCATCTTTCTTGATTAATCCGTACCTCAAAGTTATTGTTTCCTTTCCCTTCTTTTACACAACAATATAGATCTAAAATTAAAGTTAGTTTATGTGTACTATTTTGAATTCATCCTTTTGCTGGTTTTTTTTTTCTCATGTTTATTTTTTCTTTAACAATCCAAATTTACATTTGCATTGACTCCTTATCCTTTCACTCCCGAGTTTGTCTCTCCTGCAATGTGGAGTCCGTAAAAAAGATTCCCTGTGCGAGAGATGTATGCTCCCTATATACTTCAGTAAGTTGTGGTGTGGTTGTTCGTGAGAGAATGTCTCATTTGGGTAAACTATCATACTTTCAAAGATTGGCATTTATTTTTTTTTACAATTTTAAAAAATTTTTAACACCTGTTTTAAATGTCCACATCTCACTATTTAATAATGCCAAGTTTTCTTACAATTGAATGTATTTTTGAGTTTTCTTTAACAAGAATGAATGTCATTGCATTGATGACTAATTTATTTTGATTTTCGGCATTTAAAACAAAATTGTAGTTCCATTGCATGTCTTATTTTGTTAAAATGTGATTTCTATGAATATTTTCGATATTCTAGCTTATATTTTGTTGAACAGTAGTACATTATTATAATTCCAGTTATTGTTACCCAGTATGACGAAGACAGAGGATGTACAAAATTTCTGGTCTGTTTAGGAAGAGGAATGGCGTTCGGGGTAAGTTCTGATTAGGAAGAGAAATGGCGTTCGGGGTAAGTTCTGCTTAGGAAGAAGAATGGCGTTCGAGATAAAATCTTCTGAGGAATACGCATGTCGTTCTGGATAAGTTCTGCTTAGGAATTGAAATAGCATTCGGGGTAAGTTATACTTAGGAAGAGGAATGACGTTCTGCATCAGCGAAAGATAAAAAAAAATAATTTCAAGATTACTATTTTGTAGATAGGATTTAATTTTTAAGGGCTTTGTGATTTCTGTCTTCAATTTCTGAGCTTTCACTACATCGGCGTAACGACGAGATTCACATGCGTGGCACAGTATGTCTTCCCTAGACCTGGGTCCGTCTTTTTTTTTTACAGTTATCGACAGCACATATATTTGGTATTTAAACACAAAGCCTGACCATACTCCTAGTCTTCATCCACAGAACTGAACTTAAGTCCTGATATTTATCTACAGATCATGACACCACTCCGGGTATCTCAAGAACATGGCCCAACCCCGATATTTATTCATAGGTTGTGCTATGTATCCACATTTCTGATCCAACACCTGGTAGTCATATACAATTAATCCAACTCCTGGTATTTATTGACAGAACCTGACCCAATCATGTAATTATCCACAGATGACGACACCAACTTTTGAATTTGGCCTTACTTCTTATATTTATCAAGTTCATGTCATCCCTTATGGTCTACGAAAAATGTTTTGTTTTGCCTGCACTGAATAAACGTACGTTGTATAAATTACCATCTAATTTAAAATAACTTTTATATTTTGTTATTAATTACAACAAAGCCGATTGCTATGCTGGTAGACTATAATTTGTCCTCGAGGATAACAGCCGAGTAGTCAGTGGGCTCTAAATAAACACTAAGTTAAGCTAAGGTTCATCCTTATATACAGTAGTAGAAAACCCTATAAAATATAACAATAACAATATAAATAAAATTGGCACATAATATCAATTCTCATTATTGACATGATGCAGTATTATCAAACTAGATCTATAAAAAATATATCAACAATATATTAGTAAACATTGTGTTCTATGTTTATATAAATATGTTGAATAAATAGATAAATAAAGTTCTATTTGTTTACAATTATGTTGTTCTGTTATAAACTTCATATCACATTTAATATAAATTATAATTCATGACTATATGTGTATCACCCATAATATAACAATCCCATGTTTATGGAACAAGGGAAGAAACTCCCATATGCATGTACTCCATATAAAACCAATCTTGTCTACAAATATGTATGTGATAATTATGAAACTATTTTAATTAGACATTGAATATACTAAACCTATTCAATATATAATTCATAATAAATCTTAGATATAAAGCAATACACCTACCCTTTTATGGAAAGGTGTGAACACTGTATACGTTCTTCAGAACATCACTACACCAGTACATCAATAGAATAAGACATCAGTTACATCAACATGATTAATAAATGCCAATCTGATTTCTGTATTCACTGCATCAAAGTGCCATAAAAATAGTGTAAATACAGGTCCTGTAAACAAAATAACAATAATAGATATTAGTTCACACCGATAAAAATAATGTAAACAAGCATTTATTGCTTACCGGGCTGTCAAGATTCTAAAAATATAACATGTGCGCAATCATGCGTGACTGATTGTGAACCTGACTGCTATGCGTATCGACAAAATCGATAATCAAACTGACCAATATTTACAATAAAATCAGTACACAAAATGACAATTAAGCAATCGCAATAATTTTCATGAGTCACATTGACTAAATTCATTATATACAATGAATTAACAATAATTACATACAACAATCTCACATTCGCTAAATGCGTAATATGACAATGACCAGCCCGGTCGACATGTTTACTTCAAGGGCTACAAAAATGTAAAACACTTTCACTCGTCTCATTCATTCACATTTTCACACAAGAAGTAAATATATAGAACTTAAATTGTATCCTGAATAAGGTAGATCCAATGGATTCATAACTGGCTAACAAATATTGAATAACACATCAAAATGAATGCAATCTTATTTCACGACATTTTAACCGTTCTTGTCCCAAATCATACATGGAGGGTATCTACCGTCTTACCAACCAAAGCCAAGAATCAAGGAAATATAAACCAATCAGAAGAAAGATAGTAAAGACGTGTAGAAAAGTAGAGGTCAAAAGATGAACAGGATAGAAGAAAGGTCCTGTGCAGGGAAACTCAACGCTAATACAAACATCGCTCATTCTCCAACTAGAAATATTAAAATATTACGTATAAACAAATATAAAGAAATAAACGCACTATATAATCATGTACCTTAAAAACACCCTGTCACATTCTCCCCCTGCTTCTTAAATGACATCCTCGTCATTTACCTGGGAGAAGGACGGACACAATGACCTGTATACAAAGAAAATGAATACATACAATTATTTACCGCCTGCAGTGAGCTGTAATGATGCTGTGGTAACATATACATCATCAGCTTTTAACTTCACAGTACCTATCATTAACAGCAAATGGTCGGCCTTTTCCCTCCAATCCGACTTTGGCACGACCTGCGATATAACATATTCTTTCACGTATGCTGGCTTCCGTCGTGTCCTACCAGACCTCCGAGGAAGTTGTTCGTCATCATCACTGTCAACAAGATCCTGTTCTTCTGCAGAAACAGTTTGCTCAGCAACAGCATCTTCTATAGTACCAGGGTCTGATGCTCCTGTATCCTCCACAAGAGGAAGAGCGTCCTCCTCACCATCAGACTCCTGTGATCCAGCAACAGATGTATGATCGTCATCAAAACTGTCCTTGATCTGCGTATCATCACTATGTATGGAAGGGAACATCTGAAGGGATGCTGGTTTCCATATCTCCCCGGGGCATGTACATGTAAACTTCGGAATCCTGAGACTCTGCTATACTGGTGTCGTCATCTGTGGAGACATCAATAGCAGGTCCAGGTTTCCTAGTTCTCGGAACTGGTCTGGGTTTTACAGTCGGTGGTTCTTTCTTCCTTGGTTAAGGTACTGGAGGGTTATCAGGTTGTAGTCTACTCGGTACATATCCAATTGGAAGGAGTAGATTCCTGTGTAGAGTCCTCTTACGAACATCTCGAGTTTCTCGCTTTACTTCATAAACTGGTATATCTGGATTTGGCTGTTTCAGTACAACATATGGAACTTCCTCCCATTTGTCGGCGAGCTTGTGTTTTCCATCATGTACCAATGTCTTCACAAGGAGTCTATCACCAGCTTGAAGAATAGCACCACGTACTTTGGTGTCGTATCCTGCCTTCTGTTTCTCCTGTGACGCTTGAGCTGCTTCACTAGCCAATTCATAAGAGTTTCTCAGCCGGTTTCTACATATTTGGTCAAAGGCTGCTTCTTGGAGTTGATATCGATACCAAATGCAAGGTCCACAGGTAAGAGTGGCTCACGACCAAACATGAGGAAAAATGGCGTTACCACAGTGGTTTCATGCTTCGTGCAATTGTAAGCATGCACAACACTCCCCACATGACTCTTCCAGTCAGCCTTTTGGTCTGGCTTTAAGGGTGCCAAGCATACCAAGCAAAGTTCGGTGGAAGCGCTCGCATTGGCCATTTCCCATGGGATGGTAAGGTATTGTTCTACTTTGCTCCATTCCCGTGATGCGACAAAGTTCCTTGATGATGTTACTCTGGAAATTTGCGCCTTGGTAATCCATAGTGCAGGATAAAGTTGTTGTACAATGCTTCAGTTGTAGTTCTTGCTAGCTGATGCCTTGTAGGAACTGGAATGGAGTACTTCGTAAAGTGGTCTGTGATGACTAATAAGTTCTCAAATCCTCCTTTCGACCGTTCCAAAGACAAAAAGTCCATGCAGACTAATTCCAATGGTTGAGTAGTCTGAACGCTGACTAAGGGGGCTCTACCAACTGGAGTCTTCCTATGTAAGCATCTATTACAGTTTTGTATGCACTCCTCAACATCTCTAGTAATCCCATGCCAGAAGAACCTATCTCTAACAAGTGACACTGTTCTTTCTCTGCCTGGGTGTCCCATTTGGTTATGGAGTGAGTCCTGAACTGTCGGAATGTCCCTACGTGGGCCCAAATCTGTAACGGGGTTTCTGGGCTCTAAATAAACACTAAGTCCAGCTAAGGTTCATCCTTTAATACAGTAGTAGAAAAACCCTATAAAATATAACAATAACAATATAAATAAAATTGGCACATAATATTAATTCTCATTATTGACATGATGCAGTATTATCAAACTAGATCTATAAAAATATATCAACAATATATTAGTAAACATTGCGTTCTGTGTTTGTATAAATATGTTGAATAAATATTTATAAAGTTCTACTTGTTTACAATTGTGTTGTTCTGTTATAAACTTCATATCACATTTAATATAAATCATAATTCATGACTATATGTGTATCACCACTATTACATACATATCCAATATACTGTATAACAATCCCATGTTTATGAAACAAGGGAAGAAACTCCCATATGCATGTACTCCATATAAAAGCAATCTTGTATACAAATAGGTATGTGATAATTATAACACTATTTTAATTAGACATTGAATATACTCAACCTATTCAATATATAATTTATAATAAATCTTAGGTGTAAAGCAATACACCTACCCTTTTATGGAAAGAGGTGAACACTGTATATGTTCTTCAAAACATCACTACACCAGTACATCAATAGAATAAGACATCAGTTACATCAACATGATTAATAAATACCAATCTGGTTTCTGTATTCACTGCATCAAAGTGCCATAAAAATAGTGGTAATACAGGCCCTGTAAACAAAATAACAATAATAAATATTGGGCCTATTTATAAAGTTCACACAGATAAAAATAATGTAAACAAATATTTATTTCTAACCGGGCTGTCAAGATTCTAAAAATATAACATGTGCGCAATCATGCGTGACTGATTGTGAACCTGTCTGCTATGCGTATCGACAAAATCGATAATCAAACTGACCATCAATATTAACAATAAAATCAGTACACAAAATGACAATTAAGCAATCGCAATAATTCTCATGTGTCATATTGACTAAATTCATGATATACAATGAATTAACAATAATTACATACAAAAATCTCACATTCGCTAAATGCGTAATATGACAATGACCAGCCCGGTCGACATGTTTACTTCAAGGGCTACAAAAATGTAAAACACTTTCACTCGTCTCATTCATTCACATCTTCACACAAGAAGTAAATATATAGAACTTAAATTGTATCCTGAATAAGGTAGATCCACTGAATTCATAACTGGCTAACAAATATTGAATAACACATCAAAATCGATGCAATCTAATTTCCCGACATTTTCACCGTTCTTGTCCCAAATCATACATGGCGGGTATCTACCGTCTGACCAATCAAAACCAAGAATTAAGGAAATATAAACCAATCAGAAGAAAGATAGTAAAGACGTGTAGAAAAATAAAGGTCAAAAGATGAACTGGATAGAAGAGAGGTCTTGTGCAGGGAAACTCAACGCTAATACAAACATCGCTCATTCTCAAACTAAAAATATTAAAATATTACGTATAAACAAATATAAAGAAATAATAGTACTATATAATCATGTACCTTAAAAACACCCTGTCTCATCAGTACTTCGGTACTGACCTAAAAATTCGATTTTATTTGGTAATTTGAAATATCTGAATAAAACTTAGGAGTATTTTCAGCTGATTTTGGCTTTTTTGTTCTCTTTTAGCTTTAACATAATATTTTGGTTAATGATAGCAAATACTGAAGTTACTGTGACTTTAGTTTCTGACTAAATATACAGTTACTTTGGTATTTCGATGTTTATATAAATCTTATTCAGTTATTTCCTTTGCTGCACGTGGTAAGTCTGTTGTGTCCGATGTTGCCATTGTCCTTGGATTATTCGTTTGGATTGACAGTTCAGTTCTCACTTACTTTACATAACCAAGCCTTGGAAACTCGATGGTCTCAACTGAATTTTACTACCAGGAAGTTAATTGATACAAAATGACAGATCCTGTTTTTAAAAATCGAGGAATCCCACTTCATGTAAAACTGGTCAAAGATCTAAAATATTACTAAAATTATATAAAAGTCTGCGTTTTAAGACAGAAATCATGTTTATTGTATTCAGGCGCTTCCAGGCGATTCTAAAATCCTGACATAAAGGAAAAAACTAATTTACTATTTTATTCGAAAAACGAATTTCTCTAACTGCACTTATTAAGTGTAAATCACAGATTTCCGGACGCCGGTTTTTTTGGTTGAGAACTTCGAGTTTCCCAGGCGTGTATAACGCAAGTTTTTAAATAATAATCGTTTCACAATATTTTGCTGAATATTCGAGAAAAACACAAACCAGTAACCTAGTACTTTTGAGTTGGCCCAAAATATCGCTTTTATTAGGAAACTTATAATGTCTAAATGTTAGAAAACATTGTCATCAAATGAAGCTCTGTCCATAGCTTATTTTGTCTTGCCACTTAGATCATACTGCTTACTGAATATTTGTTCTCTATCAGCTGTCATACATTTGTCGTTTATTGATTTCCAAATGTTTATGTATCTACAATAATCTTAACACTTGGGTATAGGGGTGTGAGTGGAGTGCCAGACAGTAAAATCTAAGACCAAAAGGGTAAGACTTCAATTTTTTGGACGGAGCTTGCTGAGTCCGAGACGCTAGAAATCTTACCCGAGGGTGTCTGAGAGTTTGTGTCTGCATTCTTACTGGTGTTTGATTAATCCCCCCGAATAACTCCCCCTGTCCCGACGTCAAAATGCATGGAGCACGAATCCGAGTCCGGGGCTATTTCGGTTCGCATTTAATGATGTGTTAAGTTCAGTTTTTGTCTTTCAAAGGCAATTGATATTCTATTTAGTTATATTAAATTATATACTTTTCGATTCATGTATACTAAGCCGAGTATATTGTTATTTTAAAAAATTGGAGGGAATAAATGTGTGTAGTTTGTATTACAATCCTCTGTGTAAAACAGAAAAATCTTATACCTCAAAAACAATGCATTCCCTTGCACGAGGTGAGAGAAATGGATTTTCGAAATTGCTTTTTGCAAAAGTTTAGAGTACCGTCCGTTTTTAGCTCACCTTGCTATAGGCAGGGTGAGCTTTTGCCATCACTTGGTGTCCGTGGTCCGTCCGCCCGTCGTAAACTTTTTCAAAAATCCTGTCCTCTAAAACCACTGGGCCAAATGCAAGCAAACTTTGCCTGATACATCATCAAGGTATGGCTTCTCAACTTTTAATCTACATGATAGGATGTACCAAGTCTGCAATTTTGAAGAAAATCTGATGACCCATTTTTAGAGATATTGTCCTTTTTCTGTTAAATTTTGCTGTTTTTTTTACAAAATATACGGATAGATGTTAACTTTAAACTGCAGAAATGATAAGCATATTAAGATCTACCAACACAGAAATTCTGAAGAAAATCTGAATATCCATATAGGAGTTATTGCCCTTTTTTGCTCAAATGTTGCGCGATTTTATGCATCTTGTCTTACATTTCAAAAACAGTTTGAAATAGAGGTTAAGTTAAATTGCAAAAATTTTCAGCATATCAAAATCTAATCACACTGAAAGCCGATTCGATTTAAACTTGGTCACAATAGTCTTTCTATGGTCCTCTTTAAAAAATGTGTCTTCGAAGTCATTTCATGCAAAATGACCGCTAGCCGGGAACTTAGTTTAACATTGTAACCCATGGGAAAACACATTCAAAGATCTTCTCCTCTGAAACTGGCAGTTGGAACCAAACTGATGACAATACTCCTTAGTTGGTCCCCTTTGAAAAATGTGTACGGCAAGTCCACATAAAATTCAAGATTGCTGCCGATGGGGAACATTGTCTAACATTGGTCTCTGGCACAACAAAGCCAATTGGATCCAAAATTTGGGTCAATATTCATTAGTGGCTAGTTTCAAAATTTTGTTAGTCAAGTCTGCATTTCATAGATAGCTAGCATTTTGGAACTTAGTTAATAATGGACCTGATAGGAAAACATATTTTAAGATCTTCTAGCCAATTAGATCCAAACTTATTCATGATAAATCTTAGTTGGACCTCTTCAAAACAGATAACCAGTAAGTCTTCACCATATCCAAAATGGTTGCCATCAAGAAATATAGTTCAACTTTGAAGCAAATGTCTATTTACATACTTGTAAATTAGGTTCTTTATTATTTAGGGTTTTTTGACTGCATACTTGTCAGCCATAGCCCAGGTGACTGATACAGGCTTTTAAGAGCCTCTTGTTTAGTTATTTATCAGTAAGACCATACACTGATACCCCGAATATTTGTAACTCTCATCAAAACGAAAAAGCTTTAAAACTGTCTGTTTCAAGTGGTGAATTGACAAAGTCGTGAGGGGGGAGAAACACACAAGAGTTGAAGTTAGCCTCCCCAGGAATAATAAATCTACGATTGTCCTCATAGTCCTTAAATACCATTATTGATTGGCATGTTATCGGATTATGTCATTTTAAAGAAAACCTATACGACCTTTTACAAATAGATAAATATCAAATAAGATAATCCATGTTGTAAATTACACAGTTTTAATGGATATTTACTAATTTGGGTAAGTTTTTAATTCTAACACTTCATATTAACATGATAGTTTTCAGTTTGTTGCGACCATTAATACGTCGATGCAAACAGGCTGCTATCTCATTGGTCAACAGAGAATCACAAGTGATATAACTATCGTTTTACATAATGTATTATCTTAGGCGAAACGTGTTCTTAAAGGGTGATGGCTTTTTTCAGAGATTCAAAACAGCCATTTTCATTTTGCATCAGTGAACAGTATCCTTTAATTAAGTCTGGAGATATGTTAGAAATTAAGTCTTATTATTTGCCAAAATCGTACTTAGCTGAATTGTTACTGATTTGGAACATCTTTGGTTCATAATTATTCCACAATGTTATTTCTGTTTTGCCTGGAAAAAAATTGTTTCTTTACAACGGAAATGACATCATAAACAAAAATAAAATACATCTAACTGTAAAATTTGGTTTTTGAATATCGGCATTTCCACAACTCATGTCTCTAAAGTGCAGATCAAATCAAATCATTTGGAAGACCATAACTCAATTGCAAATGTATGTGAAATCTGATACAGAACAAGTAACCAAAAAGATCTAAATGAATAGCCAAAATCAGCAAAGAAAAAGAGCTTAGTTTTAAGCAAAATGTTTTCTCAGATTTAGATATTACAAGTTTTCAAGTAAAAATCGATTTTTTTTTTGCGTCATCACCGAAGAACTGACTACTGGATTGGTGAATACCATCGAGGCTAACAGTTTTATATTATGGTTAGTTAATGGGATTGGTTATATTATTGGGAATATTTAACACCTTAAAGTTCAGATATGTAAGTAACCATGTAAAAAGTGGTACTGATCTTGCGTTTCTACAACGAAAATGCAATTTTTGGGAAAAACATTCAAAGATCGCAGTTATAAGAGAATGCAAAGATAACTGATTTTACAAAATACACTGAAATCAGATCTTTCGAAAACAGGTTCCAGTAATTAAATAAATCGGCAAACGAATACTAAGACAAAAACGAGGACAGGGAGAATTTCAAACCAAAAATCCAAAATCACGGCAATTTACATCCAACACGAATGTGTTAAAGTTAAATGAACTAAGAACTTTTTAAACAATGTTAAAATAAATAATCAAACCTAAGATTGGGATAATATATGTCTTAGATAGGGGTTTTAATAGGGTGCTTATTCATCTGAACTGCAGGGATTCAGTATCTTTGAAGTGCTATTATTATTACAGTGACAATGGCAGCAGAATACCTAATGAAAAAAATAAATTATATAAAACAATGTCAAGAAACGAAAAATTATGATTCTGTACGACTTCAGAAGTAAAAGAATCAAGTATAGGAATTCTTAGGAATACAGATGTATACAGATTTAAAAACTGGAAGTTGTTAAAATTCAAAAACATTCAATTTATTGTGGTTGACAATTTTTCCTATGGTTTCCACCTGATTTGTCTTTTTGTTTCCTGAACTTGGACTATAATCTTTTCGGTAATTTTGTTATTGCCCCAATTCATTTATTGTTGTTAGGAATTCAAAAAACAATGAATTAGATAACTGGAAAAAGTAACGAATACTACTAAAATTAGTTGATGCAATACTTTGAAATCTTCTAATGCAACGACTCAACTCTTGTTTTTAATCCTTCTGTTATTGTTACTCTGTTTCATAATTTCCATAATTACTGCTTTTGGTAGAGTTCCATAATTATTGTATTTGTCTTTACATCTGGCCATTTTATCATCAAACTCTAATTCTATACAACAGTGATTGTCTCTTTACAGAAATGTATCAACATTATCCAATGCTACACTTAAATTGTAGCAAATTAGCATGATAGATATTTATCTTAAGAATCAATAATTGTGACCTTTTTCCAAGATTGTATAAAAGTGCTGGTTTGATAACCGAGTGTAGCAGTGCTTTGTCATTACGTATTATAGAAATCGACTCTCGTTTTTTATTTACTACTTAAATTTCGTCCAGAAATTGTTTTCAGAGATTCTATCCATTTATTTTATTTTTAACTTAAAGCATCAAAACAAAAAAGGTGTCAAGGATACATACTTTTTCTGCTCAAATAAGTAAAGTTGATTTGTTTCCAATAATGCTTGCCGCTTAACCCATTAAACATTCAGAATTTAATAGCGTGTTGGAAATTGAAATGGTTTTGTCAAGTGTTTTAAAATAAAATAATTAAAGAGCTTCTGTTTCCATATAATCTAAATCTGAGAAGATATTGAGATTGTGTAATGTAACAGTACGACTCCTCAAGGGAAGCGTTGTTAATGCCATTCTAATTGAAGTATAACTGTATTGATAGTCTTTAATTTCCTTATAGTGATTGTGTATTGATTGCGTACTGACGGAGTGTACTCTATAGATACGTCCTATACCTTATCAAAACATTTAAATCAAACGTTTTATTGACAAAACTAATCTTTTCTTGATAAAAGAACAAAAATTCTATTTACAATTTTCTTTTTATCAATATACGTAGAATTAAAGGTAAGATAGTACGTCGTATAAATTAACTTTTGAAGGATTTAGATGCAAATTTTTACAATAAAAACTTAAAAATGACAACTTATACATGTGCAAATCAGGCATTAACTATTTCATGATTTATGACGGAATTTGCATATTTGAACAAACGCAAATGTTGTGAAGAATAAAGGTTGTTAAATACATGTTATTTGATGATTGCAAAAAGAGCAGACTTAAGTACGAGACATGCTTTTTTGATGAATCGTGTAAATTAAGAGCATTCATTTAACTGTGTAAATTATCAGCCGAAGGCAGAAAAAGACATTTCCCATCAAAGTCAGTAGTAACTACATTCACTTTTTAATGGAAAATAGCAATGCAAATAAACGGCCGATTGCACTTGAAATACTTGCTTATTAACAGAACTAGTAGCTACGTTATCTCTTGCGCAGACGACAGTTACGAATACTCGTTTTTTTTTAACAGGAACTAGCTGTGATAACTAATAGCAGGCGACAGGCGACTTGTAGCACGAGAACAACCATAGAACTGCTCTGTATATCTGCTAAGGTAAGACAGTATTGACAGTGCAACTGTATCCATCACATTGCTTATAATAATTAATGACAGGAAACACTGACAATGGCCGAACATTACAATCACATGCCACAATCAACCAGGGAACTGCAGAAAAACGATAAAATGACAAAAGACAAACATAGATAACGATAGGAACTCGGGATTGCCGGACTTGGTACCGGCACTGGCAACAGCCAGCGGTAGGGTTAAACCGGTTTATGGGTACTGAAGGATTACTAAACAGAAGGATTACTAAACAGTTATAGTCTTTGTTTTGTAATATATAGTTTGGAAAAAAATATGACATTCATGTTCCAATGTCTTGATCTGACAAACATTCAAAACTAGACCAGTTAATGATATTTTTGGAGTTTGAGTGGGAACATTACCAAAAGATAATGTTTTTAATTTAGACAGATGATATGATAATATAAAGGGCATATGTGGATAATGTAAAGCCAAAGAACAATCATGCAAATAACTGAATATCGACGGCACTGAAAATGTTATTTCTGCAGAGGGCAGTTGGACAACGTATATCTCTTCATTGCATTTCAAATTTATAAAATTTTAGTTCCTTGATATTTGGATTATTGGATGTGGTTTGTTTCCATTGATTTATTCACCTTTTTACCTTTTCGGGGCCGTTTAGGGCTTACTATATGGTGTGAGGTTCCTCACTGTGTTGAAGACCATATGGTGACCCCTAGATGTTTTGTTTTTGGTCGTTTTAACCTGGATATGAGAGGACATGGGTAAAATGCACATGAGACAAGGTCTGAATTAAGAAAGCAGTTTGGATCGGTTGACACGACAAAATTATCATGCTTTTAATTCATGAAATGACAGTTACTTTTAAAAATGATTGAAATGCCTTTTATAGTGAATAGCATCTGTTGTTTTTTGCTTTCAAATGTTTTGATTTGAGGATACATTAATCGAATATTTTTTTACATGAACATTTACTGCCAGTGGTATTTTCTAACTGAAAGTAAAATTGTTTTGAATAACACATTTACATAGCAGTCCATAAACTTTGATAGTTAAGAAAATACTGACATTTTTCAAAATACTAAAGGACCAAAGGATGTGGTAAATAATGACCAACATTCATCACTAACGAACTTTGTGTCATGTGAATTTACTCAATATTATTTCATATATGTAAGACTGGATTTTTTTCTAGTCCTTTAAATTGTTCCCAATGAGAGAGTTGTATGATTTCTATTGATTTCAGTTATAGTGTACTTGTTCTTATAAGAATATCTCATATGAATATACCATGATATTTTCACATTTTTGTAACTTCTTATTCTGACGACCACATCTAACTACTGTATTATGCCAAGTTTTCTTTGCCATGTGTTATTTTTATTTATTGCAATTGTTTTTCCATGAGTGTTTTTGTCGAGTAAGGGATTGCCAGTTAATGTTTGTTGACGACCCATGAGTAAACAGAAACATGGGTGTAGCGTTGTTCGACAATTAGCAATGAATTTACAGTATCTTCAAACCGTCTTGAACTTACTATGAGGTATGAGTAAAGCTCATTGTTGAAGGCCTTGTGGTGAATAACAACGATAAAAACGTTGTTCCATTGCTTGGTGTTAGCATATAATTGTAGAGACTTTTTTCTCATGTGCATTTACTAGTACTCCATTTGCTTTCAATGGTTACTTATATATCGTGAATTCCTATAAAAATGATTTTCGTTCAGTTAAATGATTTTCGTGATTTGCTAGGAAGTTGAAAATGGAAATGAGGATACAAGCAATATTGTGTGTGTAACTGAAACCAGCTCTCTCTCTCTCTCTCTGACGTTTTCTTGTGTTGACCATGTTATGTAATTCGGTGAAACAATTCAAAAATGCCAGTACATTCGTCAAAATGCCTGAATAAGCAACAAATAGTTTGAAATGGGTAAACAAGTAAATACCAAAGTAACTGTAAATTCAGTTCCTTTGGCGGGCCATTTTGATAAAATTTGGAAAACAACAAACCGAAAGATGTATAAAAGCTGATAGAGGACAAACAGTAGGATCTAAATGGAAGCCAAAATCAGCTAACGTCAGAGCTTTGCGTAAGAAGATACTTCTTTAGTTTTAGACAAAATTTTAAAGCATCGAAGTCCAAACACTTGTCAAATGTCAAATCAGATCACTGCATACAAATAAGAATGATTGAATTAATAATCTAGAAGACAATAAGTCCCCGAAATAAAAAAAATATGTACTTTTAAAGATTCAAAATCCTCTGCACCAGAAGTTAAAACTTTTGATGTCCAGATAATCTGCGCAGTATTATGGATACAACAGCTATCCTGGATCACATTTAGTAACCGTTTGACTAAGGATATCAATTCAAACATGAGATTTGAACAACGTAATACCGAAGATACTGTAAATTTCGTTTCAACAAATAGCTGTTTCGACAACTTATATGTCGTCTGTTCAGAAGCATGACTTTGAAGACTACCAACCAAATCATGATGATCACCATTATAATTGAAGAGGGAAAACTTTAATGTCACATTGATTTTGCTGCTGTTATTTGCAAATGAAACCTGCCATCAAGTGATTGCTGATTGTTAGATCACATTTTTTTTTCAGGATTTTGTGGAGATCTTCATGTCTGGAGGAATAGCAGGTTTCCGTAAACCAGAGCAGGCGTCATTTATAAGGTAAGGTTCTTTGTTACAGTGTTCGTAAAAAAATTCTCTCCCACTTTGAATTCCTCTAAATGCATACAATGCAGTTGAAACTTCTGATATTGTAGTCATAATGCTATTATCTGGTGTATCTACAGTGTTCATGTGTATTTATTGTGCTGTAGATATAACTTGGCATTTGTTGTTTGTTGTCCATTGGAAATTTAAAATTAAGCATTTTTACAAAAGATTGAGAGATTTTAGCGACAAGCAGTCCCAGACCAGTCTTTCCAAGTAAGGTTTTCCTGTTTACTTTCTTGTTCAGGACAATGGCATTGTAGTTACCAGTCTACTTGTATTGCATTCTATCTAAAATTACAAGTGTTTTCATATTAAATATAGCAGGAAAACTACCGAGTGCATCACTGTGCTGATAAAAGAATGGAGCGTCATTGAATGTGTATCCATGTTAACAAAAACAAGCCTCCATGGCAAGCTTAGTTAAAATTAAAGTAGTCAGTTGGTTAAAATTTATTAATTTAAAAGTACCCGATGACGTCATTCGCTGCAAAGCCTGTAAACGGATATTCTTAACCGTAAAATCAAGATTGACCGGATCGGGTATTCAATAAAGGAACTGCTGTTGCAATTTTAACGCAATCAAACAATTTACATCGTATCTATCTAATTAAGCAGTATAAATATTCCAAAAAAAAAAAAAAACGACGTCAAAGTCTTTTGTATATGAAGTTGTCGTAACAACGTGACGTCAGCCCTTCGTTTGTAACTATAGTATATTTTCAATAACGTTTGACGTTTTTGTATCATGTCGCTTGTATATAGAAGTAAATACAATTAAAAAATATTCGAATAACCTTTTTGAAGTTGTTTTATTGACAAGATAGAAAAGATTCGCTTTTAATGTCTAAAAACGGCGATCAAATGGCGGCAAGGCTAGGATTCGAGGCAAGTTGAGCGTATTTCTCAGAAACAAAACTAACAGCAACTTTAGTGTTTGTTATTGGAGAAATGTTAGATTAACATGTTATATATGGAGTTGTTATGATACAACTGTTTTGTATCAGGTCTCTTCAGTTCAATAATTGGATCACTACTCGTGGCCGGTTCGACTTGTAGTAATACAGTGCATTCAATCAACTCAACCAGACACAAGATGATGTACCATTACACTTAGTTTATTCGTATGTCTATCCGCCTATTTTACAATTACCCGTATGTTTAGTATATTATATTATAAATAAACATGATAGAGAAAGAGCAGGTTTTGGTGCCCAAAAACAGGTTTATCCTTGCCGCTGACCTTTTGTAGTGCCGGTTCAACTATCCCGACTTACTATTATTGTTTAGGTTTGCCTTTGTTTTTCATTTGCGTTTTTGTTGTGGAACGCTTGTGTTTCACATCAGTATTAAGTATCCAACAATGACCAAACTAAGGACATTAATGTTCCTATGTCAAGTAAAACCGTGCACATTTACTCCACACTTTTATACTATGTGACAAATAACTAAATACTGAACTTACTGTTAAAGTAGTTTCTGCTTATGGCTATTACGACAACTTATGTCTCTTCAGTGCAGTTAAAGTCTTGACATTTGAAAGACAATAAATTAAAAGGTGTTAAAAAACTGATAGAGAACAAACGTTTCGATTGTATCTGCACTGAAGAGACAAAAGTTGTCGAAATGCGCATATGCAGAAATCAAATTTACAGTAACTTCGGTATTTAGTTATGTTTTACATTAACACTCGTTTGCCGATATATTATACTGATCAAAATAAAAAATTGGTATATCTTTCACTCATGTAAGAAATTCTTCGTCTTTGTGTGTCGATTCTTTGTGCTTCACTAGAAAGAATTTTGGACATTTTTAAAAAATGTCGTGATCTTTATCCTTGACCGACATTTTGAAGGTCAAGGATAACGCGTGGAGCAGATTATGCTTACCCTTCTGGAGCACCTGATGATATCTCAGTTTTATAGGGGTTCAAACTGCTAGTACTTTAGTTGTGTGGCGTTCTTGTTCATTTTTGTTTATTTGTTTTGTCCTTGTCATACTGTATAAATTCGTTTTGGATGTGAATTGCCGTGATTTTGGATTTATGATTTTAGAATTCCCCCTTTCCTCGTTCTTGCTTCTGTATTCGTTCGCCGATGTATTTGAAATTGACAAAAGATGTGCACTACAAACTAGGCTGTATGACAAATGCGGTGACTTCAGATTTCCAATAGTAAACCTCCTTTTTGTAGCAACTTTTAAAAAGCGCTAGCATATGGCGTTTAGATCTCCCAACTCATTCTCTACTCAAGGACATGTAGTCAATACAATGACTACCTTGATAAAGCTAGGTTGAGTACAAATATGGACCACCAGGGATGTGTGTTTCCCAGATGACAACAGATTTTCTCTTGACAGCAAAAGTATGTTACTACCGGAGTTGACATGTTCAACACAGCAGGTGTCTTATAAGAAGCAGGAGATGCTTACTCTACCGGTGCACCTGATCTCACCTATGTTTTTTATTGGGTCCACGTTGTTCATCTTTGTATGTGTGTGTGTCTTCATTTTTTTCTTTTCAGTTCCGTACTCATATGTTATGTCTTTGTTAATTTCCAATGTTGCCATTGTCCCTGGATTATTCGTTTTAGACTGATGGTTTGGTTATAACTTTCTTTAATCTGCTCTCATGTAAGAATAGAAAATAAGCCTTTTTATTATTGTATGATAATGGAAAAAAATACGGAAAAAAATGGGAGCTCTTTTGTTAAATGTAGTTTTCTTAATTAGAAGAAAGTGTGTCTAGGAAAAGTGCATATAATCAATAAAAATATCACGGGAACCGTATAGACATTCTTGATGGTCTCAATAGGTTCGAGAGAAACATTATTAAAACTTAGATCGAAGGAAGACAGAAAGTTAAACAATGTATATCTAAACCTTAAGAGAAGAAGAAAATACTATGATGTTATATTTTAAACGTAGCATCGAGATAAACAAATTGTCCAATTATCAAATTGAAAAAAAACTTTTACAACAATAAATTTTTTCGATTTGCATTTTAATCAGCTTGTATCAACACGATTTTTTTATGTCCATGACCTACAGATCATATTTTTGAACACAATTAAGGTCAAGGCCAACGTGAAATGTATCTTACATTTCAGACATTCGTATGATAATGAAATTATTAGGGCTTTACTATAAAGTGAGGTGACAATGTCTCGAAAAATGTTCATTTCGCCTTTTCATTTTCTTAGAAATTAGACAATCTATACGTTCACTGTGACAAAAAAGTCTCTCGAATATTGAATTTTCCTTGAAAGTCAGTTAATAGAATCTGTGCGAATTTGATAATCCTTTCACGATTATACATGCATTTTAACCATTAGTCGATTTCAATCACTGGAAAAGTAAATAGATTTCTGATAATATTTCTGTAAATTATGTCATTTTCATGTACTTGTATTTTTCCAATTTAATGACAGCAATGTCAAGAGACATTATTTTGCTGTTGATACTGAATACCGAGATTTCAAACCAGAATAGTAATTAATCATTAGAAATGAAAACTATATAATCAAAACAGCATTTTTGAAAAAGTCGGCTTCGATAATGTAAATGAAAAGATAATCAGAATAACTATAGGAACAGCAAAATATGCTGATATGAACTAAAAAACCATTAAGCATAGTTTCCAGATAAGTTAAATTAAAAAAAATAGTTTGTAAATAATAACATAATACCGAAGTTTCTGTTAATTTGGATTCTGCATATGTGCATTTCGACGACTAATGTCTCTTCAGTGCAGATAAAATCAAAATATTGGAAATCCCTATACCGAAATATGTCTAAAGACTGATAGAAAACAAATTACCAATAAGATCTAAATAGAAAAACCAAAATTAGCTAAGGACAAAGCAATGCAAGAGGTAGATACTCCTTAGTTTTGAGCAAATTTTGTTAATTTTGTAAATTTAGATGATCAAGTAAGTGAGAACCGAACCGTCAATCAAAAACGAATAATCCAAGGACAATGGCAACATCGGAAACAACAAAGAAACAGGGACACAGCATGAGTACGGCACAAAAAAGAAAAATGAAGACACACAGGTTTGAAAAAAATTTTGAACCTAAGTCTAATTAAAATTAAAACTTCTGGGAGCAAAAACTCTACCGGAAACTTGCATTTTGCACAATAATATAATGCTAGGACGTCATGTTTTGTCGGAAATGATTTTGAATTTCACTTATATTTTAACTTATCGATGTCAGACAACAAGACTTATAGACCCTTATCTGGGTCTATAAGTCTTATGACAAGACTTATTGACCATAAGCTGGGTGTCACGTGACAAGACTTACATACCCTATTCTGAGTGTCACATGACAAGACTTATGGACCATAATCTAGGTGTCACATGACAAGACTTACAGACCATTATCTGGGTGTCACATGACAAAACTTACAGATCCTATTCTGGGTGTCACATGATAAGACTTACAGACCCTATTCTGGGTGTCACATGACGAGACTTAAAGGCTCTATTCTGGATGTCACATGACGAGACTTACAGACCATAATCTGGGTGTCGCATGACAAGACTTACAGTATCGTATAAAAAGACATACAGGTAAAAGGGGCCGTCTTGAACTTGCTGTGAGGTATGAGCAAAGCTCATTGTTGAAGGCCTCATGGTGACTTCAATATGAAGAGCAACAATAAAAGCGTTGTTTCTTTGCTTGATTTTATCATGTATTTGTAAAGACTTTGTCTCATGTGCATTTACTCCATATCCTTTCATTCACCATTGTCGTGCGACACCCAGATTAGGGTCTGTAAGTCTTGTCATGTGACACCCAGATTAGGGTCTGTAAGTCTTCTCATTTGACACCCAGAAAAGAGTCTGTAAGTCTTGTCATGTGACACCTAGAAAAGAGTCTGTTAAGTAAGTGAGAACCGAACCGTCAATCCAAAAGCGAACAATCCAAGGACAATGGCAACACCAGAAACAAAACAGGCGGAAAAAACAGAGACACAACACGGGCACGGCACAGAAAAGAAAAATGAAGACACTCACACACAAAGATGAACAACACGGACCCAATAAAAAACCATGGGTGAGATCAGGTGCACCGGCAGAGTCAGCATCTCCTGCTTCTTATAAGACACCCGCCGTGTTGAGCATGTCAAACCCGGTAGTAGAGTCAAATTCGGTAGAGGAAACAACAATTAAGCTTTAAAGGGAAAGATCTGTTGTCATATGGGAAACAGATGTCCCATAGCGGTCCACAAGATGATGATGTCGACCATAAAACTTCTGGAGGGATGACTTCATGTTTTGGGTAACATACCCTTGTTGAAGTAGCCTATTTGTGAGCAACCGGGCTCTATCAAGGAAGTCACTGTATCGAACACAGGCTCTTGAATAGCGAATGAGCTGGGAGATGTAAACTTCATATGCCGGCGCTGTTGGGATGTTGCTACAAAGGAAAGGGAAGTTTACTATTGGAAAGGTGAAGTCATCGCGTTTGTCGTACAGCTTAGTTTGAAGTCTCCCTCTGTTGTCAATTTCAAGGTGAAGGTCAAGGAACGAGGCCGATGTAGAAGTGTCTGTGGTATCCTAATTTCGAGCTCTTTTGGATAGATCAAATGAAGAAAATCACCAAAGCGAGGGTTGTTTAGCGACAAAATATCATCTATATAACGGAAGCTAAAATTAAAGGATTGTGCCAGTCTTTTATCTTTATTTTGAAGAAGCCCTTCGATGAATTCAGCTTCATAAGAGTGAAGAAACAGATCGGCTAGGAGATGCGCACATTTTGTGCCCATAGGAATTCCGATAGTCTTTTGAAAAACAAGTCCTCCAAACTGGACAAATATATTTTCGATCAGAAACTCAAACATTTTAATCACTTCTTCCTCTGTATATTTTTTCTCCGATTCGGAGTCATTTTTCACAAAGTCTTGTCATGTGACACCTAGATTAGAGTCTGTAAGTCTTGTCATGTGAACACCCAGGTTAGAGTCTGTAAGTCTTGTCATGTGACATCCAGATTAAGGTCTGTAAGTCTTGTCGTGCGACACCTAGATTAGGGTCTGTAAGTCTTGTCGTGCGACCCCTAGATTAGGGTTTGTTAGTATTGTCATGTTTCACCCAAATTAAGGTATGTAATTTTGAATGAAAGGATATGGAGTAAATGCATATGAGACAAAGTCTCTACAAGTACATGGTAAAAACAAACAACGGAACAAAGCTTTTACTGTTGTTCTTCATCTTGAAGTCACCATGAGGCCTTCAACAATTTGTGTGTTTGATAAACTATAGGGAAACGGAATAGAGAAAGGGGAGGTTTAGGTACCCATTAACCGGTTTAACCCTACTGCTAGCTCTTGCTAGTGCTGGTAGCAAGTCCGGCTATCCGAGCTCCTATCGTTGTCTACTTTTGTTTTTGTTTTTGTTGTCTTTTTGTTGTTTTTTTTGTGAAGTTCCCTAATAGATTGTGGTGGCATGTGATTGTAATATCCGGCCATTTTACTGTAAGGCATGTGATTGTAATATCCGGCCATTTTACTGTAAGGCATGTGATTGTAATATCCGGCCATTTTAAGTGTTAACTGTTATCTTTACTATATTAACCTGCTTGTCTCTTTGATCTCTGGATTTCGGTTCCTGACAAATCTGTTCAGTAATTTTGTTATTATCCTTATTCGCCCAGAAATATGATTTTATGGAACCTTCTGTGACATATTTCATCAGTTTTTATGACAAAGGAAGTGAGAACCGAACCACCAGTCTTAACCAAACAATCCAAGGACAATGGCAACATCGGATATATAATGTGACGTCATGATATTTTAGATATTATTTATGTTCACCCGATGTCATTTCGTTTTTAATGAGAGTTCACACCATAACTGCCTTAGTTTTCAGAATTTCTTTTATTATGTTCGTTTTTGTATATGTTTTATGTCTTTGGTTGTCCGTCTCCTTGTTATGTCATTTTTTCATTATCTCTGGACTTTGAATGGTGTACATTTATTTATGATATATTCCTGTTTCTTTTGTATAGTGTTGTATTCTTTTGAGTACACAATTTTTGTTGTTGCACAGTACTAAGTTTTAGGATTGCTTTCATTTATCTTCAGGATATAAAAGATATCCCTGGTACCCTTACATAAGCTTATCAATGGAAAATCACAGTATTAGTCTACTTACGGGCCAGTTTCTACATTCATAAGAAGCCGAAAAATTCAAATCCCTTTAAAGATAAAAAATACCTATTTCGAAATTCTTTCATTTAACCTTTCAATATATTGATGGTGTCCCTGCACTCAATAGCCTAGGTTGAAGGTGTTGGTGCACTCAGTGACCTAGATGTCAGTCAATAGTTTTATCTCGTGTATCCAAATCAACTTACAATCAACGACAGTACTTGGGTTGTATGTTGCATTTCAGAATCTATTATGGGTATTCTCATCACTTATATATTTGAGCCAACTTAACTTAAATGTCAAATAAAGGCAATGCATGTGGCTGGCTGTTTAAGTGTTGTGATTGTCCTCAGTTAGTCTTTTTGTCAGGCAACGGATGACAGCCATTGTAAATATACATTGCCAGTTACTTCTATGGGTAAGTGATGTGTTGCTGCATTGCTCGACATCTGGCAATAAATTCCTTTCAAACCGGTGCAAGGGGCCGTCTTGAATTTACTATGAGGTATGAGCAAAACTCATTCTTGAAGTCCTCATTGTGAATTTAAATCAAGAACAACCATAAAAGCGTTGTTCCATTGTTTTAACATGTATTTGTAGAGACGTTGTTTCGTGTGTATTTACTCCATTTACGTTCATTGCTTAATACAGATCTGTCTAAATTTGGCAAAATGCACAACAATGACAAAATGTAATGGCCAATATCAGCTTGGAATTTTGAACTGATTTTATTAAATAATTTAAGTTTGTTGGTGACCTATTAAGTTTTGCCTTTTTCTGCTACGAGTCATACTTCTGGGTTTTCTTGTCTTTCAGTAAGTGTGCGTATCTTTCTATGTATGTATGTTCTCCAAAGTTTCCGTCTTTTCCTATTTGAACAGCCATATTGATATATTTGATAGCAAAGTCTGTCCCCTCTGTATTATTTTCGAGATCAGCTAATCTTGCCTTTGCCACGTAATAAAACATTTGTCATCTTGCCTCAATTCCAGACCAAGTCTTTTCAATCTCTATTAACATGTCATTTGCTAAACGAATATGTTCCGGACGAACAAAGCTATCTGAAATAATATCTCCCCTGTTTCGTATACCAAGTAAACAGAATGCTATTCGATTATAAAATCTTCGCCTTGAAAAATCTCTGATATCATCATCCTTCTCTGCTTGAAGACTTTGTAAGCTTATATTGGCAATGTGTACTATGTTATCCAGCAAATATGTACTAGAAAACTTCTCGTATCGCATGATAAGGCCGTATACGGAAATGTAAATTATATTTACTATTTCTACACAATATCCGAGAAACAAAGAAGAGCACATACCACGTTTTACATACATTTCTGCCATTTCGTCCTCGCCAGCTATTGCGTATGCAGTTGCCATTCTCGTGTCATATAATAATTGAGTTACATGTGTATTTGATGTAGCTGGAATAAGGTTCTTAAGTTCATCAAAAAGGTAATGGTCAGGGCCATTTCGGGGATGTTGAAGTGCCCAGACAAATATTTCTGTGCATACAGACACAGCGTATATATCAGCCTTTTTCATCCTTTGTAGAGGATCATTTTCATTTAAATACGCCTGCTTGTAAAATCTGGATTTACATGGAAAGTAGTCTCTAGGGTTGTCGAAAATATAATTGTATGCATGTAATTTGAAGTTGATGAACAAATTTTGAGGGAACTGACGATTTCAGGAGACATTTGGTGTCATTGTAGATACTCTGCTCTGTGTACCTTTCAGATCTCTGAAGTGTGAGAAAACTCTGAGAAATAATTCTACATGACCAGCCTTTATAATAGACTCTAAAAGTTCTACAAGCTTGAAATGATGTTGTAGGACTGGGAACATTTTTTTTCAAATAGAAATTCGATCATGATGACTGTTTGCAAGTGATAATATTGTGGTTTTATCTCTGTCACTAAGTGGTTTAATATGACACAATATTCTAGTAATTTGTAGAGGATCAAGAGCATACAAGGATGAAACGAATGGTTGTATAGCAATCGTTTCCATGGAATCCTGAAAATATAAAATTGATTTGATTTCGATTATAAACTATTGATATGAGTATCTGAAAGTACCTGTTCCACCTGTAATGTGTAAGATGATGAACACTACTTACTCATTAGCCGTACAAAATAAAATTCTAAACCAGTACTTTTAATAACAAAAGTTAATTAGGTCAGTGGGAGTAATAAAATTACCGAACAGAGTGGTAAAGAGCCAAAATCAATGAGACAAAAACACAAATCAGGTGGAAACCACCGGCAAAATTGTCGACAGCAATGGTCCTGACTTGATACAGTCATTGCAAAAGAAATGATGGGTTAAACCGGTTTTACGGCGCACCAAACCTCCCCTTCCATTGCAGTGGTACCCAGTAGCAACTCAACAGCAATTGCCATTGAGAGGTCGTAAACAGTTAAAAGAAATGATCATCCCAGTATTAAGTAAAGAAAGAATCAGAGTTCGGACTGAAACTTCAAATTTCTCCACAAGGGACTGATATCTATTAAAGAACTTTTTATTGCGCGTATGAGATGGAATTTTTGAAGCCTTGATTAATAAGGCGGTCATGGAGATAACTATATCTACTGAGAAAGTCTATTATTGAGCTCGCTCTCGCGTAATCAGGAGTAGCTGGAATATTTCTGTCCATGTTGGGAAAATTGGTAATTTTGAAATAAAAATCGTCCTTTTAATCGTAAATTTTAGTACTGAGATGACACTTTTAGTAAAATTCGAGATGTAAGTCCACAAAAGATGTAGAGCTGGTGGTTTCTGTCGTTTCCTTTATCTCTAGTTTAACAAAAGATGCATTATTGATTGAAAGACCATCATCAATATATCTATATCTAGTGAGATTAAAGGATCTAGCATCTTTTACTTTAAGGTCTTTTACTTTTATTAAAACAAGTCTGCGGAAATTGCTCCATTTCATACTTCCATGTAAAGATGGCGAATAACTGATAGACCAAACTGTCCACTTCGTAATATAATAGAAAAAAGAAGGGAAATGGGGAAAGTGTCAAAGAGACAACGACCCAAAGGGGAGTAATAACAACTCAAAGCCACCATAAGCATTTTTTTTATTTCGTGCAAATTTTTACACCTATTTTGGGAAAAATTCAAACTTTTATTAGATACACTTAGAATAGGGCACCATATTATATCACTTGATAATCTGGTATTTGGATATAAAATATATGACAACAATTATTATAATATTAATTATATACTGACCATTATAATGTTCACTATCCATAAAGGCTATCATTTATCAGAACAAAAAACTAAGGAAATTTATCTGTTTTCAGTCTTTAAGAAAGAATTTTTATATCGATTTGAAATTCTGCAGTATACAGGAGAGGGGATGATATTGACAGAATTATGAAAAGAGTGAACCAATTCTTAGTTTAACTCTTTTTAAATCTTGAAAATCCTTTTATATAAGTGCTTTGAAATTTGTCTCTCTTTCTAACAATAATATTTTACTGACTTACCGATAAAAATTAATCCATTTTTGTTTGTTTACTTCGTGTACCGTTACATGGAAATAAATAAAAGATGTTAAATTTAAAACGGCGTAGGTACAGATATGACTTTATTCTGATAATGTTTACTTTGGTGATTTGTATACTTTTTTGTTTTTTTGGTAATATTTAACCGTTATTATTTCGTCAACTAAATCCCCTAGTTTAGTGTGCATACTAAACTTTTACCGACTTTTTTTTTAGGAAATGTAACTCTGTCAGTCAGATGCGAACTGGCTTACATAAATTGAACTGGTACCTGTGTATTATTTAACGAGTAAACGATAGTGATTGTCATGGTATATCGTATCATATGTATATTTTGAAAATATTTTTAAATGTCACATAAGGTTAATTAAATGTAACAAATAAAAGAATAACCAATCTAAAGGCTAACGCATTATTATAAAATGATAATTGGGACTACACGTAACAAAAAAAAGAATGACCTGTATACGTCCCTGCTTCAAAATACAATTTATCATAGTCGTTGACTAGACAACGCATAAATTTGTTACACACGTGGTGCATATATATCATCAGGTCATTTCTTACGTAATTAAGCCATAGGTATCACAGGTGAAAATTTTTTATTGGCACAATCAACATCAGGGGTGGCTGTCAAAGCATATGGTCAAAGGGGCATAAAACAATTGAATTATAAACAGTCTGCTCTATTCAAATTTTTTTATAGATTTTTTTTGTATTTTAAACAGTTATAAACTGTTCAGTTTTGAAAGTATTTGTATTTAAAAAAAATGACAAACAAAATGCTATAAATGACAATTAATGTTGTTGGGTCATCACAATCCAGCTGTCGCCATATTGTTTGGTGTCCAGTGTAGAATCAGTGAAAATGACGATTTTCAAATCGATTTTGACGAGAGAAGATCTTTATCTTAAGTAAAAAGAATTACACCGACGGATAGCCTATTTTATCTTTTTTTCACCACATTGTTGTACAAATTAGAAAAGTGTATTAGTTCTCTAGCAATTCAGATTTAAAGAGCGATATTTCACAGAAAATATGATATTTACAATGCTTTAAATAGGGAATACTTGTGAAAATATTTCAAATTTTAGAATAAATTTTGACGAGATTAAACTTCTTCTGATTCTCATAAAAATTACACCGAAAGAAAGAAATTTATGTAGAATAAGCACATAGTTGTACATTTTAAAGAACGAAATTTTAAATCTTGGTATTTTCTATTTTTTACAAGCTATCGTTATATTTCTATGTACAAGATACAACAATCCACAGGTAGCCACTTTAGTCACGTGACTGATCGATGACGCTAATAGTTTAACATGGGCGACTAACATTACAGGGCAGAACCTTGATTGGATCGTTGTACCATCAAGCGGATTTATAACAACATGAAAGTGCAATAAATTGTTATTCGTTAAAAAAAAGTCTCCGAGTAATGGTGCATAATTAGTGTCCATTGCTATGCCAACTTGCTGTTGAGATATAGCACCTCCAAATGTGACCGATATATTATCAATTAGAAAAAAATCAAGCATACTGCACACCTGTTTTTCATCGTAGCAATCTTTTCCTTCTAAATTGGTTTTTGAAAAAAATGTTGATTTATAACCTAATACAACATTTTTTTGGGAATCGGCAAAGGCTTTTTGAATGATACTTTTGACTCGTGATTTTAGTTTATCATGATGAAGTGTAGTATACAGTGTGGAAAAAATCAAATGTTTTGAGATAAATCGGCAAACGAATACCGGAGCAAGAATGAGGAAAGGAGGAATTCTAAAATCATAAGTCCACAATCACGGCAATTCATATCCAACACGAACTGAGACAGTATGACAAAGACAAAACAAATAAACAAAAATGAACAAGAACGCCACATAACTAAAGGACTAGAAGTGTGAACCCTACAAATACTTAGGTATCATCAGGTGTTCCGGAAGGGTAATCAAGATCTGCTCCATGCGTGGCATCCGTCACATTACCAGTGTGAAAGTCCGATTTAGTCACAGTCGGTGAGGGAATGTATTAAAGAAAATGAACAGGATTTAAGATTGTCAAATCAATCCTTTGAATTTATAAGTATGTAAGTATGTAAGTAAATATGTTTATTAAATGAAAATCTGAGATCTTTCAATATTAATTCTAATATGATGTTTCTTGGCACGTTCCTAAGAACCGTTTTTTTTTGGTTCCTGGTCCCGTCAATTTCAGAGAAAGAAGCCAAAAGAGGTTCAATTCGGTGTTTCCACATATTAGGCTGTAGAATCTCTATTTTTATCGGACTTTTGATGGGATTCTTTCAGTGTACTCCTTAAGAAATTTCCAATAGGTAGTATGCCCACGGATTTCACGTGGCATGTACCGTTCACGAGATAAATGCGACCCAAAACGGGCGAGATTTCAAAATTCATTTTTTTTTATTTTAAGTCCGATTTTGATGCAGTGTTTTGCAATAAAATCTTTAGGAGAAATCAACGTAGCGCTGTTCCATCACATATTTGACAACTTGTTTCCTTTCCGAGCTATGAGGGGCTGAATGGGGCCGAAATTGCAAACATGTTGATTGCTTAAATGTTTTATTTTTCGTCTTATTTCAATTGGATCTATGTCTTTGGATTCTTCTTATTGTAAGCTTTCAGTAGTATGCAACGAATTTGGCATACCTCTTTCCGTTTCCGAGCTATAAGGGGTCAAATGGCTGCATTTTTATGGAAATATGTGAAATCTTTATTTTTCATCAGATTTTGATGGGATTTTTATGCCCCCGTCGTTAGGCGACGGGGGCATTAAGTTTTACCCTTGTCCTTCCGTACGTCCGTTCGTACGTACGTCCGAAATGTTCATCAAAGATTTCTCAGATTGTGTATGCAGGTATGATTTTTGTGAATTATGTTGAAAACTAAGGAGTATCTCCCTCATGCATAGCTCTGTCCTTAGCTAATTTTGGCTTTACATTTAGATCATATTTGGTTATTTGTTCTCTATCAGTTTTAAATATCTTTGAGTATATGGTCTTCCAAACATTTAGATTTTATCTGCACTGATGAGACATAAGTTGTCGAAATGCGCATATGCAGAAAGTAAATTCACAGTAACCTCGGTATTTAGTTATTTGTTACCACTGGGTCGATGCCACTGCTGGTGGACTGTTAGTCCCCGAGGGTATTCACCAGCCCAGTAGTCAGTACTTCGGTGCTGACCCGAAAGCCGACTATTTTTGGAACCTTACAATATCTAATTTTTTGTGAATTATGTTGAAAACAAAGGAGTATCTCCCTCATGCATAGCTCTGTCCTTAGCTAATTTTGGCTTTACATTTAGATCATATTTGGTTATTTGTTCTCTATCAGTTTTAAATATCTTTGAGTATATGGTCTTCCAAACATTTAGATTTTATCTGCACTGATGAGACATAAGTTGTCGAAATGCGCATATGCAGAAAGTAAATTCACAGTAACCTCGGTATTTAGTTATTTGATATTTGGTCTGAAGCTTTGGTATGACGAGTTTTATCGTGTCGCCACTTTTCACGTCCGTCGCTCATCTACTTCCTGTTTGCCGATATATCTGTATGGCGGGGGCATCCGTGTCCCATGGACACATTTTCTTTTATTTTGTTTGGAGTCCCCTCATTGTAAGCTTTCAGTAATATGTCAATATATTTTGCGTACCTCTTACGGTTTCCAAGCTATATTGGGTAAAAGGGGCCAAATTACAATATTTCAAAATATGTGAAATCTTTATTTTTCATTGGATTTTAATTGAGTTTTTTTTTTCTTTTTTCAGTTGGTAGTCAATATATTTTACTTAGCTCTTACAGTTTCCAATCAATAAGGGTTAAAAGGGCAATTTATGCGTTTACTTGTTTGTGCTCAGTCAATGAATGTGTCAAGGTCCTTATTGTGTGCAGCAAATTACTGTGTCCACATTCATTTTAATTTTCCCTTGTTCAAAATTCAGTCCTCGACATGCTGCGGTCGTATCATGCTGCGCCCGGCATGGCCCTTTATTTGTAACCTGTAAATACTGAAATGTGTAAGAGGCATAGATCTAGATAAACAGAAATATGCTTTAAGCCAATAACTCTTTTTTAATTGAGAATTCCAAACAAACGAGGCGCAGATCGACGAAAAGTCAAGCGATACCTGCTATGAAGGACTGACCATTACAAATTTTCGGATCTTACATCTTAATTTCTCCGTTTTATGAAAACGTTGATCAGTGTACCTGAAATATTTTTCTAACTGGACGTCAAAATGTAATCAATCAATCAATAGTATGCTGAATACGTTAGCAAATGTTATTGCTTTGCTATAAATAAAAATGAATAAACCATTTAAGTAGTCCAATTATGGTCTCCCCTGCTCATTACTCACTGATACTACACAGTATAGATCCATGTGTTAATTTGATTTCCGGTTACCAATTTGTTGCTAATGGCAACGGAAAATCATGGTTTTCCATGTTTACAAAAAAGATCACATGTTACTGGGACTTTCTTATTCTAAATATAGTAGTAATTAACAATTCATTTGAAACTAACTATTGTGACCTTATTAATATATCGTGATAATCTCTAAACGTTCAACTGTCTACTTGATATGTATTACACTTGTTTGCGTTACTGTTATATTGTTTTCTTGATGCTGTTTATCTCATTTCTTTCCTGTTTCTCTTGATAACGATAGGTTTTTCGTATGAAAATCAACAATGCGCAGAAAATCAGAATTTATTGTGTAATCGATACAACATATATGTACAACCGTGTATGTAATTTAAAAACATACATTTGTGTATGTTTATTTAAATAAACATGTCGATTAATATTTCTTTAAAAATAAAATTCGAAAATATAGTGTTGCGTCGTTTGACTAAGATTCATCATATTACCTTAACGACGCCAATCGAATAAATATTTTCTAATTTTACGGAATGAAAATCGTTGCACCGAATTTGGTCAAAAATTACTTGTGATTCATTTTGAAAGCTTGAAAAGGTGTATGATGGGAAAATTGAACTCCTTTGATAACTTGCGTGTTCTCTTTATTAATGACTGCAGCCCGTATCATTGTATATGGCTATAATGTATTGATAGTTTAACAACAAATAACCTTCTGTTTGTGCCAGGTCAGGAGCTATCTTGACTTTGCTTGTTCCCGTTGATGTAGATGTGTCCTATTATCTTTTTATTTAATGATTATAAGATGAGGCACAACATTAAAGGTGTTCTTCCATTTGATTTGTTGTTTAATCCCTCAATTTATTAAGATGCATTAACTTGTATCTTCTCAATTTCTTCATGATGCTTTCTTTATTATCTGATATTAATGCTGTATGATGGATCGGCCGAGCTGGGACTCATCTTCACCAATTAAACGACCGACCAGATACATCGACAATTCGAATACCTAAGCAACAAACTTAAAACCTAAAAACCTTAGCTCTGAATCTACTTAAAAATCATTGGTGAATTGGAAGCATTGTAACGATCTGTGAAATCATGTTGAAGACCGTAAAACCTTTGAGGTAAAAGTTGAAATAGTAGTTGATCATAAACTTGGTGAATATACATTTCAGTAGTTTACTTGTTCTTGAGAGAATTTCTCATATGGATGCAGTTACAAACTTTCAAATTTTGGCTTTTTTGTAATTTAGAATTGTTATTCTGACCACCTGTTTATTGTACCTACATTTCATAATTTTATTATGCCAAGTGCCTTGCTATTGGCTCGATGAGTTCCCTGTGGTTGTTTAAATGTTGTGATTGTTTTTGTCGGGCAACGAATGACAGCTATTTAAAGAACACTTTGTCAGTAAACTTTGTTTGTTGACGATCCTGCACCCACGGATAAAGTCACATGGATGTAGCGTTGCTCTACATCTAGCAATGAATTCCATTCAAACCGGTGCAAGGGGCCGTCTTGAACTTACTATGAGCAAAACTCATTCTTGAAGGCCTCATAGGGAATTTAAAATGATGAACAACGATAAAGGCGTTGTTCCATTGCTTTGTTTTACCATGTATTTGTAGAGACTATATCTCATGTGCATTTACTCCATTTACCTTCATTGCTTAATATAGATCTGTCTAAATTTGGCAATATGCACAACAATAACAAAATGTAATGACCAATATCAGCTTGGATTGTTGTAATGATTTTATTAAATAATTGTAGTTAGTTGGTGACCTATTAAGTTATACTTTTTTCTGCTACGAGTCACACGTCTGTGTTTTCCTGTCTTTCAGTACATTTGCGTATCTTTCTATGTATGTATGTTCTCCAAAGTTTCCGTCTTTTCCTATTTGAACAGCCATATTGATATATTTGATAGCAAAGTCTGTCCCCTCTGTATTATTTTCGAGATCAGCTAATCTTGCTTTTGCCACGTAATAAAACATTTGTCGTCTTGCCTCAATTCCAGACCAAGTCTTTTCAATCTCTATTAACATGTCATTTGCTAAACGAATATGTTCCGGACGAACACAGCTATCTGGAATAATATCGCCCCTGTTTCGTATACCAAGTAAACAGAAAGCTATTCGATTATAAAATCTTCGCCTTGAAAAATCTCTGATATCATCTTCCTTCTCTGCTTGAAGACTCTGTAAGCCTATATTGGCAATATGTACTATGCTATCCAGCAAATATGTACTAGGAAATTTTTCGTATGGCGTGATAAGGCTGTAGACGGAAACGTAAATTATATTTACTATTTCTACACAATATTCGAGAAACAAAGAAGAGCACATACCGCGTTTTACATACATTTCTGCCATTTCGTCCTCGCCAGCTATTGCGTATGCAGTTGCCATTCTCGTATCATATAATAATTGAGTTACATGTGTATTTGATGTAGCTGGAATAAGGCTCTTAAGTTCATCAAAAAGGTAATGGTCAGGGCCATTTCGGGGATGTTGAAGTGCCCAGACATCTATTTCTGTGCATACAGACACAGCGTATATATCAGCCTTTTTCATCCTTTGTAGAGGATCATTTTCATTTACATACGCCTGCTTGTAAAATCTGGATTTACATTGAAAGTAGTCTCTAGGGTTGTCGAAAATGTAATTGTATGCATGTAATTTGAAGTTTATCAACAAATTTTGAGGGAACTGACGATTTTGGGAGACATTTGGTGTCATTGTAGATACTCTTCTCTTTGTACCTTTCAAATCTCTGAAGTGTGAGGAAACTCTGAGAAATAATTCTACATGACCAGCCTTTATAAGAGACTCTAAAAGTTCTACAAGCTTGAAATGCTTTTGTAGGACTGGAAACAATTTTTTCCAAATAGAAATTCGATCATGATGACTGTTTGCAAATGATGATATTGTGGTTTTATCTCTGTCACTAAGTGGTTTTATATGACACAATATTCTAGTAATTTGTAGAGGATCAAGAGCATACAAGGATGAAACGAATGGTTGTATAGCAATCGTTTCCTTGGAATCCTGAAATTATAAAATTGATTTGATTTCGATTATAAACTATCGATATGAGTATCTGAAAGTACCTGTTTCACCTGGTACAAGCATTTCAAAAGAGATGATAGTTTAAACCCGTTTTATGGCCAGCCAAACCTTCCCTTTCATTGCGGTAGTGTCCGGTAGCAACTCAACAGCAATAGCCATTGAGAGGTCGTAGAAAGTTAAAAGAAATGATCATTCCAGTATTAAGTACAGAAAAAATCTTGAATCAGAGTTCGGACTTCTTCACAAGGGACTGATATCTATTAAAGAACTTTTTAATGATCGTAAGAGACGGAATTTTTTGAAGCCTTGATTAATAAGGCGGTCATGGAAATAACTATGTCTAATGAGAAAGTCTGTATAACTTATTTGTGCAAGCTCTCGTGTAACGAATCAGCTGTGAAACATACACTCCGTAAGCAGGAGGAGCTGGAATATCACTGTCCATGTTAGGGAAATTGATAGTGGTATTGCCGTATTTTAGTACTAAGATGGCCATTTTTGTAAAATTCGAGATGTAAGTCCAAATAACTAAATACCAAAAAGATGTAGATCTGGTGTTTTCTGTCGTTTCCTTTATCTCTAGTTCTGGCTTATATATTAATGGGATTCATTTAGCAAAAGATGCATCAATATATCTATAAGTGAGATTAAAGGATCTAGCATCTTTTATTTTATGATCTTTTACGAGTCTCTGAAGAAATTCAGTCTCGTAAGAATATAAAAACAAGTCTGCGAGTAATGATGCACAATTAGTGTCCATTGGTATGCCAATTTGATTTTGATATATAGCACCTCCAAATGGGAGAAATATATTATCAATTAGAAAATCAAGCATACTGCACACCTGTTTTTCATTGTAGCCTACTTTTTCCTTTTAAATTGGTTTTTGAAAAAATGTGGATTTATAACCTAATACAACATTTTTTTGAATCGGCAAAGGCTATTTGAATGATACTTTTGATTCGTGATTATAGTTTATCATTTAGAAGTGTGGTAAACAGTGTGGAAAAATCTCGAATGTTTTGAGAGAGTGTAATTAAGAAAATGAACGGGATTTAATAATAAGATTTTCCAATAAAGCCTTCAAATTTTTTAGTATGTAAGTTTGTAAGAAAATATGTATATTTAATGAAAAATGAAAATCTTTAAATGTCAATTTTAAAAAGATGTTTCTTGGCATATTCCTAAGAACCGTTTTTTTGTTTTCCTGCCCCGTCAATTTTAGCAAAAAGAGGCCAATAAGGGGTTAAATTGGGTGTTTCCACATATTTGACTATAAAATCTATTTTTTTATCGGATTATGATGGGGATTCTTCCAGTGTACTCCTTAGGAAATTTCAAATCAGTAGTATGCCCACGGATTTCATGGTATGTACCGTTCATGAGATAAATGGGAACCAAAGGGGCGAATTTCAAAAAAATAATTTTTTATCTTTAGTCCGATTTTGATGCAGTGTTTTGCCATGGAATCTTTAGGAAAAATTAACGTAGCGCTGTGCCATCATATTTTATATAAATAAAAATATACAAACCATTAAGCAGTCGAATATTCGTCTCTCCTGCTAATTACTGGCATAGATCCATGTATTAATTTGATTTCCGGTTACGAATTTGTTGCTAATGGCAACGAAAAATCTTTGAATGCAATTTATTAATGTCATAATGGTTTTCCATGTTTTAAAAATATGAAAAGATCACATGCTTGTGGGACTTTCTAATTCTAAATATAGTTCGCAGTAATTAACAATGCATTGGAGCAGTAATTAACAATGCGTTGGAGCAGTAATTAGCAATGCATTGGAAACTAATACAGGCGAAGCCCAAAGAGAAGAAAGATAATGTGACTGCACACCAGTTTGTTTATTATATCATGATTATCTTAAACGTTCAACTATTTATTTATACCCGTTTACGTTAGTTGTTAGATTGTTTTCTTGATTTTCTTGATGCTGTTTATCTCATTTCTTTCCTGTTTCTCTTTGATAACAATAGCTTTCTCATATCCATCCCCGAATCTTCTGAAAATCAACCATGCGAGGAAAAAAACAGAATATGTACAATTGTGTATAATTTAAAAAGTCGTCATGCATACATTTGTGTATATTTATAAATAAACAGGTCGTTTAATTGTTCTTTCAAAAAATCAACGATGTATGACGGGAAAATTGGACTCCTTTCATATCTTGCGTGTTCTCTTTATTAATGATTATATTTCTCAATTCGTGTTGGATATGAATTGCCAGGATTTTGGATTTATGATTTTAGAATCCCCCTTTCTTCATTCTTGCTTCGGTATTCGTTTGCCGATGTATCATCGTATATGGCTATAATATATTGATAGTTTAAGAATAAATAACTTTCTGTTTATGCCTGGTCAGGAGCTATCTTGTTTTTGCTTGTTCCGTTGATGTAGATATTTCCTATTATCTTTTCATTTATGCTTATAGGACGAGATACAACATTAAAAGTGTTCTGCCATTTGATTTGCTTTTAATATTTCAATTCATTAAGATGCATTAACTTGTATCTTTTCAATGTCTTCATAATGTTTTCTTTATTATCTGATATTAATGCTGTATGAAAGAAAAGGAAAATTACTTCTCAAAAACGGGTTCGCAATAGGCGTCGTAAAGTTTTGTCTGCCAGCAGCTGGAATAGTTGTCCCCAAAATTAGACAAATATGTTATGAATTAAAAGTTCCAGCATTGCTATTACATCTTCCTTTTTATAGTTTTTGCTGGAATTATTGTGATGTTTAATAAATTAAGTCTCATCTTTACCTAGTTCAAAATATTATTATCTTTTTTTAGCCTTTTTTGTACCGAAAGACTGATGTATTCAATCCCGAATTACTGACTTTAAGATATCATGTGGGAGAGTAGTAGGGAGTGTAGGAAAAAAAAGTTTTAACATCGATGCAATGAATGTTCAGTTGAAAATAGAAATCCTAACAAATCTTGCTAGTTTTATGGGAAGTTTGCATACCACAAAAACGGTTTCGATTTAAGGCTGGCTTTTGCTAGATCATGTATCTAGTCTGGCTGTCCGAGTTTCTATCGTTGTTTATGTTTTTCATGTATATTTCTGTGGTTGATTGTGGCTGGTGATTTAAGTTATTATTAATTGCAGGGGTTTTATTTTATTTTAAGAACTTCTTTGTCTTATTTTCTCATTTCACTTTGCCGTTCCTGAGAAAAACTAAAGAATAACAAACCAGCAACAAAAACATATAGTAAATTAAAGCACAGACCATTTGATTTTCAAGGAGAAGTTGGGGGGGGGGGGGGGGGGGGGACTGGGATATTTTAAAAAAGCATTTTCTGGCCCCGAGTTTTGCCAAAAAAAAAATCTGACCAAAACCTGGGTTAAAAAAAAAATTCGCCTTCATTCTGTCCACTAGAAAAAAACCTAGCATTCTGTATTTTGGAGAAATAATCTTGCCCGCGAAGTTGGTGAGATACATTTTCTAGCTCGGTTGAAAATCCCAGCCACCCCTCTCCAGAAATCAAATGGTCCGTGCATAACCGTATGTCCAAACAAAGTGATACAAAAATTACTGTCCGTAAACAATTTTTTTGCATATACTCTGTTTCGTGATTTTTTACTCCAGGTCAACTATCGGCGCCTAATTTTCGGGATTTCCTATTCTTTTTGGTTTTATATAATATACAATTTCTACAATCTACAAGGGTAAGACATATTTTGCATCAATTCATTTTCGTGATAATTTCACACTCGCCACTACTGCGAAAACAACTTGCTAGCGAAAATAAGCTGGTTTCAAATCGGCAGAACAAGGCAACAAATAAAAAATACCTTACATTAAATTTCACAATAAAAAGGAGTAATCACAGAATTACCGAACATAGTTATCAAGAGCCGAAGTCCAAAAGAGAAAAAGGCAAATTAGGAGGAAACCACCTTAGACATTGTCGACCGCAATGGTCCTAAGTTGGTATAGGCATTTCAAAAGAAATTGTAGGTTAAACCAGTTTTATGTAATGAAAAAACCTGCCCTTCCATTGCGGTAGTGTCTGGTAGAACCCAGTAGCAATTGTTATTGAAAGGTTGTATACAGTTGGAGGAATTAAAAATTGTACATACTTTTCTTTGGTTATGTAAATTAGTCTGTATGTGGATCTAAAAGAAATATCTTTAGGAGTGATCATTCAGGTAATCAGAAATTAAAACATAACACATTTTTGTCAGTTTATAGAAATATTTATGAATTCAATGAATGGCAGAATAGAAATACTGGGGTTTGAGTTTAACCTTGGTTTCATCAAAGAATTCCTTTCCATTTTGGTATCTTGACATGTTAGGAATGTGGTATAGCTCATCGTCCTTTAGTTTGGAAAATTGTTTTTCATACGTAAACGAAGAGTAATTTTTCTGTTTTTCATTAGCACTCGCAGAGTGTGCTACTTCTTTTTCATTAGGATAAGAATATTTATTTCCTTTCTTTTCATAAGTACAGGAGGAATATTTTATTTGTTTTTCGTAGGTGCGGGAGGAATATTTATCATTGCTGGAATCTGATATCTCCGATGTGTCTATATTTTCAACCCCTGTTTTTGTATTTGTTGTAGAATGATGGTTTTGTTCTCGACTTTTTAAATTTGCTTTCAATGCATTATGATAACTCCCAATATATTTCACTTCACCAAATTCTCCATTTTTACCAATGTCAACTGCCATTTGTAAAAATTCTACGGCAAGTTCAAGATCATCTTCTATTTCGGAGAGCCTGCCTTTGGCCACGTAGTAAAACATTAATCTTCTTGTTTCAAATCCATCCCATAATTTGTCCAGTTCAATAAGCAATTCATTTGCTCTTCGAATATGATTCGGAAGAACTATTTTAGCTGGGAGTTTATCACCTCTATTACTTAAACCCAGAAAACAGAAAATGATTCGCAGGTAGATCCTCCTTTTCCAAAATGAAAGTATTTGTTCATCTGTTTCATTTTGTAAACAACGTGTGCAGTATTCGCCAATGTTTATGATTTTGTCAAACAATCTCTCACAAGGATATTTTTCATAAATCTGAATTAAATTGAAGACGTATATATAAAACATTTCGACCAGTTCTACACAGTATCCAATATAGGTAGAACATGTCATTGCATGGAGAATGGTGTCCTCCCCTTTATCTTCCTGGTCAGCTATTGCGAAGGTCAAAGATAATCTAGAATCGTATGCAACCTGAGTCACGTGAGTATTTGATGTGTTCGGAATAATCTCTTTGAGTTTTCCAAATAGTCCGTGAGATGGGAGTTTTCTGTCATATAGAATGATATGTGCGTCAATTTCCGCACAAAGTGAGGCAGCATATCTATCCGCCTTTCCCATTTTCTTTTTGCTGTCTGTTTCAGATAAGTAATCTGATCTATATTGTTCGGATTTCCAGCGGAGATACTTCCTGGGATTTTCCAACTGAATGTTGTGCGTTTGAATCTTTAGTTTCATTAGCAGCTCCTGAGCTGATCGACGACTACTATCAAATACGTCCGTTTTGTGAACACTTGATGGCATAGTATAGTTAAAGTGTACGGCAACTTTTATAAATAATTCAACATATCCACATTGCAACAAAACTTCCATAAGACATTGAACAGGACAATCTTTTTCTATAATAGGTAATAGATAATCCCAAACGGCTCGTCTCGAAGAAGACCGTAATAATACTGTTGTCTTTTTCTTTTGTTTTTCATCAAGATATCGGCATTTATATAATTTATGTGAAATTACCAAAGGATCTATCTGGTCATAGAAAAGGAGTTTCAGTGACTGTAGAATTTTCTCCATTGTCAAATATAGCTACTCTGGAATCATAGCAAATTGTAAAATGTAAACACAACTTAGAAACGAAATAATGCTTGAAAATTTACTTTCATTATTCAAAATATAATAGACTTTTCTTTATAATTCTTGAACTTTTTATAGTTAGGATTCGTGATTCGTTAAAACTGTAAAATAATGCAAAATCTTCTGTAAAACAACATTGGGTCGTTTTAACCTGGATACGGGATGTTGTCTCCATGACGTTTACCCCATTTCCTTTCTTTTTCATATTATGTCTTAGTTCATGGTGAAAGTGTTCTGATGTATTTTAAAATAATGTACATATAGAGTATATATACATGCATTTAGTTGAATATCGAATTTGCAGAATAGAGATGGTTAAACTTGAGCTGTTGTAAAAATACAGTAAATTGACGGTTAACAAATTGATTTTGTTGATATTTAAATTGTTGTTTCCCAACATTAACATTTCATTCATTTTTAATTTTAATACTTATTTTAACACGACATGATGCTGTTGAAGGTTTGCTTCTAGAAAGAAAATGTTATGAAGCTGATATATATTAAACATAGTTTTTTAGAAGGTTATTCTTTCTAAAGGTAAAAATACTATTCACTATAGAGATGTATATAAAGATTTCCCAGACGGACCAACGAAATTATCTTACCAAAACTTTCTTTATAACATCCTTATATTCTATTAAACACCATATATTCATATGTTTATGAGTCTCCAATGATTTTGTTTTCCGAAAACAAACGGATATTGTAACACTTCAAATGCTTGTAAGACCGGAAAATATACTACTAACCCATGACGTCAATTAGAATATTTATGTTAAAATTTTCCACTATTTTTAATCTAGATAACTTAGATTGTACTAGTTGCTAAATTTCATTGGAATTCTGAATTTTACCTATCTTCAATTTCTATTGCAACAGATAGTTTTAAAAGATGTTTATATCCTTCTTTATATCTAAACAAACAAAGGAGTGAAACGTATCAGTTTGTACGATATTTATAGGAAGTTTTTCACTATAATCCGGGGTCAGAAACGTTATTTAGTGTGGCATCAGTATTTTGGTATTCTGTTATTATCTTTTAAACACATGATATTAGGTTACAGGTTCAAGGATTTTAATCTTTCCTATTTTGGCCTGGTTTTTTGCTCTCACTAGTTGCCCTGGCTACTTTATGATTAATTAGCTGCACGTGGATATCTGATCACGTGAAAGACTGTTAACCTGGAAGTACTGTACGCATATTTCTAGTGATATTTGTAAATTAGTGCCTAATGTTTAAATCTAGGGAAATCGCCACTTAGAAGTTTTAGTGATGTTTGTAAATTCGTGTCTAATGTTTAAATCTAGGGAAATCTACACTTAGAAGTTCTAGTGATGTTTGTAAATTAGTGCCTAATGTTTAAATATAGGGAAAATCTACACTTAGAAGTTCTAGTTATGTTCGTTAAATCGTCCAAGTTTCTTTCTAGATATATTGTGACTAGGAAGTTCAGGTAGTTTTTGTTTTTAGGGCATTTAATTCGGAAGTTCTGGTTCCGTTCGTTAACTCTTGCTGATGAGCTGGTCTATGAATGACTATGAAAAGCTTTTAACTTTTAATGTTTTTTTTCGATGAATATGTAACACAGGGAAATTGTAATGTTTTTAAACTAATACTTATGCTTTCATCTAACGTAATTTACTTCACTGTGGTAAATTTTGTGTTGTTTGTTAATTCGTTCTGATGTTTTGGTTTAGAAAAATTCTCCACAAGGACATTTTGTTTATGTTCCTTTCTCTAATTCTTGTTCAAAATAAATACTTCCCAAATGATGTTAGATGAACTTAATAATCAACATGTTTAGACATTGATCTCATTTGCTGATTGGTTGTCTCGTGTCAGTTTCAAGAAATAGTGCAACCGGATGTTGATGAAATTAACACCTGCATCATTGTCTAGCGAATTGATTTTTACATTTTATGACTAAGATAACTCAATTTATTGATAATATGACATTTTTTATCAAAAATATTACACCAAACACCTCTTTCAATCAAAGGCGCAATGATACACATATCAACGATGATAGCAACAAAATGGCGGCATACTTGAGACTGGAGACTACGGAGATCGCTTTACGTCAGATAAATTGAGTAGGAATTAGAGAAAAAATCTCTAACACTGTTTTCCGGTTTATTACGATAATTTCTCACATCTCGATAGTTAAATTTTCACATTTTAAAGTTCTCGGATAAACCTCGAACTTTAAAATGTGAAAATTTAACTATCTCGATGTGAGAAATATACGTAATAAACTGGAAACAATGTTAGAGACTATATTTATAACACGGTCAAAAATAAGACATATAAGCTAGGGTTTCGTAGTTTATTCATCTTTAGTATAATAAACACTCCCTACGTGGTACTAAGGTTTGGCAGATCGTGATATCTTATCCATCTTTAAGTTCTAAGTAAAGCTACATTTAAAACCACACTACCAAGTATTCCTACAAAACGAAATATTACCATGAAAACTTAGTACCTTAGCATAAAAATATAAACACTGGGAAAATCTTTCGAAGTCGAAGGAGCCCTGAAAAAAATTTCCAGTTGCTTGGCAGTCTGTTGTTAACGACTCAAATGTACATGGTAGTCGTTTACATAATAAATTTTCGTTTCTTGTCATTTTTTGGTTTATGGATTTCCAAACGTTTAGATTTGATCTGCACTAAAGAGATATTAGTTTTCGAAATGCACATATGCAGATATTAAATTCGCAATTACTTCGGTTTTTTGTTTTTTTCAAAGTACAAGATTTGGTTATGGTCTCAATAACCGGTTATAACGTTGCCATTCACTTCAAGGCAAAAACAGGCAATTTCAAGGTTTTGCCCTCAACATAAACGGTAAACACGAGTCTCATGTCATAAATCATTTCGAAGCGGTTTATCTAAGGATTCCAAACCTTTTTCACCGTGTAGTTTTCTCACAAAATTGCAACGAATAAAAAGATGAAATATTTACATTCTGGATAACATGTGCTGCCCCACCATGACCAATGTATTTTCACTCAGGTGTCCACACAATATTCATACACCTTATTCGAATATTACAGCTGTTCCATAATTATATGCTATTAGCTTTCATTTAAACCTTTTCATGATGTTCTCACCTTTAAAATATACTATTCATGATTTGAAACACCAATTTTCAAATTTTTGACTGAGGGCCCTAAGACCCGGAAGTGGTTAGTGAGACCTTAAGATTTCAATTATTATTAAAAATGAGGGTTTTTGCTCTTGCATTTGAAAGTGCACCCTTGTACGAGTAAAATATACCCAATATGTACTGGTTTAATAACTGGTTAAGATTTCCTGGCATTTCCAAATACAACATGTCGTGAGCAAGTTTATTTAGAGTTAGTTGACTTCACATATGAAGGGTGCAGTCATTGTGTATGAGTTTCAAGTTCTCAGAAAAAACTATACAACATAAGTTATAAACATCCCTCACAATGGTATAATTTAAGCTTCATGGGTGCTTACTTAAAGAAATATGACTGACATGTACTTAAAATGCCTGTAGGGAAGGAAATAAATGCTTTCAGTGAAGCAAAAATAGTGAGTAAAAATATTTCTTCAGCATGGAATTCCTGTGTGAACCAAAAGTATGGCAATTTTGAGAAAATAAAAAATTATTTCATTTTTTTTCAACCATATCTATGATATGATGACGCCTGCCTCTTAAGGTCTCAGTAATCGGTTATAACGTTGCCATTCACTTCAAGGCAAACCAATTCAAAGTTTTGCCCTCAACATATACTGTTAATATGTCATATATCATTTCGAAGCATTTTATCTAAGGAATCCAAAACTGTTGTAAAATTATGGGGTTCACCGTTTAGTTTTCTCACAAAATTGCAACGAATAAAAATATGAAATATTTACATTCTGGATGATATGTGCTGCCCCACCATGAACAATGCTCTTTCACTCAACACAATATTCATACACCTTATTCAAATATAACGCTTGTTCCTATAATTAAATGCTATTAGCTTTCATTTAAACCTTTTTATGATGTTCTGACCTTTAAAATATACTATTTATGATTTGAAACACCATATTTTCAAATTTTTGTTACTTTGACTGAGTGACCAAAAGACCTGGAAGTGGTTAGTAAGACCTATGGTCTTCAGCACTATCAATCAATATGTTTTTCAGTAGAATTATTGTACAATTAGCTATCATATTGTCTGAAAAAATGAAGAAATGTTGTTAAAATGTGTACATAAAACAAAATCTCATTCAATATAGATGTCTATGTCAATTAAAGACACTACAGCAAAAATTGTAGTAAACAGCTGAAATATTTCAAATTTTCGTTGTAAAAGTTGTATAATTTCGAAAAACTGATAAATAATTTTGTATTATAGGACGTGGTACAATACTTATACTTTTATAATGAATTTAGGGTTAGGATTAAACAAACCTCTTACAAAGCCAACCTCGGCAAAAAAAAAACAAAAAAAAAAAAAACGTGTAACATGTAACATGGTGTTAAGTGGAATCTCTAATGAATTTAAATGTAATAAATGAATTTAAGTTTGGGAAAATTGCAATGCTAAATCGCTGTATTACAAAGAAATATAGCAGTATATATATACACCTACCAAACCAGAGACAAACATAAATAACGATAGGAACTCGTGATATTCGAACTTGGTATCAGCACTAGCAATAGCTACCTGTAGGGTTAAACCGGTTTATGGGCACCCAAACCTCCCCTTTCTCTAGCCCGTTTCACTTTAATATAATAAACATACGAATAAAACCCAAAACAGGTAGACTGCTGACTCTAGGACCACTATCTTGAAAAAGAAAAGGATAATTACGGCAAAACGTGATTTAGAAAGATGGGTAAGGGGGTGTTCGCCGATAAACTGTCCGGCTAGCTGAAGGAACCTTGTCTGCTGGTAAAACTATGAAGTATTATCAAAGAGAAATCAAACTCATAACTTCTCGAATAGACATCGAATGTATGAGTAACAAGCCAGTATATGTTTAAAATCATCAGGTCACTGGTATACAAAGCCAATTGAACGGATCCGTGTAAAATATCCCGTCGATATCCACTTTGACGTAAAGAATGTAAGTTACGTCCCAGTTTTTCTGGATTTTTTAAAATCAGTTTCTGGCATTTTTAACAAAATTTCCATAAAATCGAGGATAAGAAATACCTTTTGGTATAAGCTGTTTGCGAGTCACGTCATATTTAACCGATGTTCATTTCTTCTGTAAAACTTCTTAAAATTATTCAATACATGTAATATATGAAATCTGTAAAGTTGTTGTAAAAGTTTGGAAGTGAGCGTAAGGTTACACTCATTAAAATTATCAAGGGTAGAACAAACGGGAGCGAATGGTACAAGTAAATATATGTACACCCTGTAAGATGGGGCTAGAAGAACGTCGCTGTTAAGAAAAGGGAAAACAGTAATGGTGAAATCAAAATTACCCCTTTCTATCATAGATTTTATTTTATGTTTTATCAGAGTCAATGATGATACTTAGATCCAGAAAAGGAGAGTACTTGAAATCATTATGAAAAAGAAAGGAAATGGGGTAAATGTCAAGGAGACAACATCCCATATCAAGGTTAAAACGACCAAAAACAAAACATCTAGGGGACACCATATGGTCTTCAACACAGTGAGGAACCTCACACCATATAGTAAGCCCTAAATGGCCCCGAAAAGGTAAAAAAGTGAATAAATCAATGGAAACAAACCACATCCAATAACCCAAATATCAAGAAACTAAATATTATAAGAAGACAAGGACAAGCCAATGACCAACATTTTCCTGACTTGGGACAGGCGCAAAAATTGCGGTGGGGTTAAACTCGTTTTCTTGGATCCAAACCCTCCCCCTATGTGTGGTGAATGGCTAAAAATAAATACACAAAAAGACTAACAGTAAAAATCAAACTAGAAAAAAGTCCAACTTATCAAGACGAGTGCCCTTACAATGAAGTACATAAAAGATGAAGACAATACACACAGGTACTGTCCGGATAAATGCTCGCAGTTAAACACAGCTAGCTAAGGACATAATTTCCGTTGACTATGATATTAAGCCTTCTTACATATGAAATTTCAATTGAAATACTTCTAAATAGATTTGGTATAACAACATCATCAATTATGAAAGAAGAACATGATACTGTGCAATGCCAAATACTGCCAATGAAAAATTGTTTAAATTTAGTTATGGTGTAAAGCATTTAGGAGATGATCAATATTTTTGCCAACAAAAACCAGAAGTAAAGATTTAACAACAATGCTGTATTTATATCTTTTATGAATAAGTTTGTTCAACGGATTAATAAGTTTGGAAGGACAATTTTTGAATTTATGCGCTTTGAAAATGATATTTCCATAGAAGTTTGGATGTGAAATGCCCTGATGTATAAGAGCCCTGCATGTAGAACCAAATTTTCTTAATAAGTCAATGTATCTATAATAAAATTTAGAGAATGTTTTTATCAGTTTATGATATCTAAACCCTTGATGCAGAAGTTTTTCAGTGAGACAAAGATTTCGGTCGTTGAAGTCAGAAACATTACTACATACTCGTGCATATCGAACAAGTTGTGAAATGTAGACCCCGTAAGAAGGGGCTAACGGAACATCGCCGTCGAGATGGGGGAAATTGACTATAGGGAATGAGAAATAATCCCTTTTATCATAAACCTTAGTGTTTAACTTTCCTTGATTTATTGATATATCAAGATCAAGAAAAGGAGTATAATCACTGCTGCTATTGGATTTATTTAAAGTAAGTTCTGCGGGATAAATTTCATCTGTAAATTTAGAAAATTCAGGATTATTTAAAATATCTATATGCATTGTTAAATTTATCCACTAAATGCTGTTTAGAAGGGTCTTTTTGAATTTTTGCCATGAATTGTGACTCGTAGCAATAAAGAAATAAATCTGCTACGAGAGGTGCACAGTTGGTACCAATAGGAATACCTATTTTTTGCTGATAGACTGTATCACCGAAACAAACAAAAATATTATCAAGAAGATTATTATTATTATTATTGTTTGCTTTATTTCGTTGCACAATAAGAACCCATGGAGACTCCAATGACCTGTTGATAAAAATGGTGCCAACACGAACATAAATGTTGTCTAGCAAGAGATTCAGTGCCTTTATCATATCAACACATGATTTAGTTGTGCTTTAGTTATGTGGTGTTCTTGTTCATTTTTGTTTATTTGTTTTGTCTTTGTCATACTGTCTCAATTCTTGTTGGTTGTGAATTGTTGTTATTTAGAATTTATGATTTTAGAATAACCCTTTCCTCGTTCTTGCTTCGGTATTCGTTTGCCGATGTATGTTCAGGAGCAATTTTTGATGTAAGTAATATTGGAGAAGAATTCTTGCATTTTGTTACAGCAAATGAACTGAAGACCAGAAAATTTAAAAGGCCATTTAATAAGTTGTCCAAGTTTGGATTTAATCAAGTTATATGGAAGGGTTGTATAAAGTGTAGAAAAATCATAACTGTCAATAGGTGAAACTGGTCTTTTTATAGATTGTAACATATCTAAAACTTCAAATGAATTTTTACACTCCAAAAGTAATTTACGCATGTACAGTGCTAGAACCTCAAACTACGTTTTCTCCATGTAATTATTGAAACAAAGCTTTCATTATTTTTCGTCTTGAGTCACTATAAGGTATTGCGACATTTCATAATGGGGTAATATTTAAAAAATCATATTTAATCTTTACATTGAAGGTCGGACCTAAATGGAATTTCTTGAGAATCCTGCAGAGGTTACTTTTTATGATACAAGTTGCTTGTACGATAGTCTGATCAGTCTTGTAGCTTTTGAGTCAGAAAATAAAATTTCTGCATAAAAAACTTAGTACTCTCTGTAGTATATTCTTTGTTGTTCAAATTTTAATACAAAAGAGTTTGACCCAAATAATAGTTTCTCGAAAATATCTTAATCTGAAAACCAAATGAAAATATCAAAAAAGTATTACCTGAACTTTAACGTTTTACGTACTTGTAATTGATTGGAGCACTAAAAACACGTTGAAATTAGAGAATATTCCAGTTGACCACAAAATAAATCAATGTTTATTCTGCTTTGGGAAAGGATCAATGTCCTCTTTTGAAAAAGTTGAAACACTTTCTAAGTGGATCAGGTCCATAAAGTCATTATTTTTAGGTCGAATGAGGCTCCTGAAGACAACTATAGGGCTTGATTAAAAATATACGAATATCCCGATGTATTAGAGGAAATTATGTCCGTAACTGCCAGCATTTGTCAGGACAGTACCCGTGTGTATTGTCTTCATGTTTTATTTACTTCATTGTAAAGGTACTAATCTTGATAAGTTTGACTTTCTTCTAGTTTGATTTTTACTGTGAGTCTTTTTGTGTATTTATTTATTTTTTTGCCATTCACCACAAAAAAGGGGGAGGGTTTGGATCCAAGAAAACGAGTTCAATCCAACCGCAATTTTTATGTCCCAAGTCAGGAATATGTTGGCCATTGGCCTTTCCTTGTTTTCTTAAAAACTGTTAGTTTCTCGATATTCGGGTTATGGTTTGATTCCATTGATTTATTTACTATTTACTTTTTTTGGAGCCATTTAGGGCTTGCTATATGGTGTGAGGTTCCTCGCTGTGCTGAAGACCGTACGGTGACCCCTAGATGCTTTGTTTTGGGTAGTTTAAACCTGGAGATGGGATGTTGTCTTTCTGACATTTACCCCATTTCCTTTCTTTTTCATATTTCAAAGCTCATTCGCTATTTTCATACCTGTAGTTTGTACAGCAATTTTGTCAACATAGCGAAATGACTGTCTAAAACATATACACAACCACTGTTACAACTGTCACTACTGTCGTCGGCATGATTTGGCAGATCGCAACAATGTTTCTATTTCTCAAATTTTAACAGTTCTAGAGTTAGTTTATTACCGAACTGAAAAACACCAACATTGACAAAACCAGATGCTTCATTGACAGTTTGACCAGTTCAATTCGTGAACAAGATCATGCTTAGAATCCTGGATGAAATCTAGGTTCACACAGCTCGTGCTTTCATTGCGTTGTTTATTTGTTTTGTCTTCGTCATATTGTCTCAGATTATGTTTACATTGTTGCTCTCTCTCCTCTTGCTTTGGTACTTGTTTGTCGGTGTAGTTACTCTCTCTCCGCTTGCTTCGGTACTTGTTTGTCGATGTAGTTACTCTCTCTCCGCTTGCTTCGGTACTTGTTTGTCGGTGTAGTTGCTCTCTCTCCGCTTGCTTCGGTACTTGTTTGTCGGTGTAGTTACTCTTTCTCCTCTTGCTTCGGTACTTGTTTGTCGGTGTAGTTACTCTTTCTCCTCTTGCTTCGGTACTTGTTTGTCGGTGTAGTTACTCTCTCTCCGCTTGCTTCGGTACTTGTTTGTCGGTGTAGTTACTCTTTCTCCTCTTGCTTCGGTACTTGTTTACCGGTGTATTTACTCTTTCCGTGCAACAAACTCAACATAGGCATGAAATTAATTCATTTAATAACTTGAAACTCTACCTTATAATTTATATAGAAAAAATGACAGATTTGAAAATTAATATCTATTTACAACGACATTTAGTGTACGGGTCTATGAATGTATATAAGTGACATGTAATTTTCGTCATGGCATAATTTTGTGACGTCATTTGTCACGAGAGATTCCAATGTGCCCTGAAACATGTCTTCAACGCTATCATGAAACATGTCTTCAACATTGAGAGTTTTATATCTTTGTTCGACTGAAGGAAAGCACGTTTGACTTTTCGTCACTTGGGAAATAGGAACTTTTCTAGCCATTTCTCCTCCTTTCAAACTATTATTGGTGTGAGGATTGACATCCTGTATATCACTATAGCGAACGGAAGGACATTGATCGCCCGAAGTGGCTGCGTCTGCTATTTTTTGAGCACACAGCCCTTTCACACTTGTGACGTCATTTTTCATGTAAGATGTTTCGTCATGTTCCATTGGAGAACGATTCAAATTACTGGTATCAGTTGTAGCAGAGTCAGTTGAATGGCCATATTCTTGTTGCTTTTCTTTCAATATTTTTGCATACTGTGTAATAAATTGTGTCTCTCCAAATTTACCATTAGTGCCAATTTCAATGGCCATTTGAATATATTCATTAGCGAGTTCTATATCCTCCTGAGTATTTTCCAATTCTGCTGCTCTGGCTTGAGCAACATAATAAAACATGAGTCGTCTTGACTCGATTCCACTAAATATTTTGTCAACTTCGACCAATAAATCTCGTGCCCGTTGGGCTTGTTTTGACGGAAGGATATATCCAGGAATTAAATCGCCTTTGTTACTTATTCCTAATAAGCAATAAATCATTCGGAGGTAAAACATGCGCATCCAAAACTTTCGGGTAATTGATTCATCTTCCTCTTGTAAACAATTAAGACCAATCTCTGCAATATGCAATATTTTGTCTGCTAAGATCTTATTTGGATTCTTCTCAAAAATGCACAGTAGATTGAATACATATATGTACAGCATATTTACTAACTCTACGCAATGCCCAATGTGCATTGAAGAAGACAAGGCATTCCGGAGGAAATTGTCCCCTTCGTCATCATTTTCAGCAATTGCATGTGCTATAGCCAATCTTGAGGCATATGCAACCTGTGTTACATGAGTATTGGAAGTATGATGCAACAGCTCTTGTAGTTTATCAAACAATCCATGAGTCGGTAGCTGTCGCTTGTAAAGCATTGTGTGTGCATCAATTTCTGCACATAAAGATGCTGCATATTTATCGGCCTTCACCATTCTTTCGACATCGTCAACTTCGTTTAAATATTCACTTTTGTATAATTCAGACTGTTTACGTAAATCTGTCCTTGGATTTGCGCCAAAGCTGATATTATGTGTCTTAATTTTTAAATCTATAAATAGCTCCTGGGAAAACCGCCGACTTTCATTGGCACTGTCGGTTCGTTGGACACGAGATAAACATTTATTTGAAGTTTGCGAGTATCTCCATTGGCTAGCGATTTTGAGAAATAAATCGACATAACTACATTCTAATAAAGCCCTTAGCAATGGTCGTAGACCAGAATATTCCTTTAGTATAACAAAAAGGTGTTCCCATACGATTTGTCTACTTTGTGGGGATAAAGAAATGATAGAACGTTTTTGAACACTATTAAGAACTCCAAGTTTATATAACTTCTGAGAAATTTTAATTGGATCAACTTGATCTTTTAATAATGGTTTGAAAGTCTGAAGTATAGTAATGTCTCTTCTATCCATGGTATCTCAACATGGCCTGCAACGACAAAGATTTACGTTAATTATGAAGTATTTTATGTAGAAAAGCACTTTTTTACTGGTACGACCCGATACGAAAATTTGCAGTTTTTATCGTAGTTGGTGGTACCTAAAATCCCGTTTTTTGGTTATTTGTTGAAATCACACGCACTTGTTTCAGAAACAAATACTATCCACCTTCTAAATTTTATCTTCGTGCCCCAAATCACGTGCCCAAAACCAACGAGAGGAACATTAGATTAAATCAAATCTCGAACATCTTTCTTTCCGCTCTCTTATTTTCATATTATGTACATTATGTTTCACTCGCACAAAGTCTGATTAGGGGACCTTTTGAATTTTGAGCTCTTCCGTGTTGAGGATGGAAATGTCTCGATGCCAGCAGATCGAAACTGGCTGCTTACTTACTACGTCTACGATATGTTAAGAATGCCAGTGAGTCTCCAGCTATCGACAAATATCTAGTTAAAGCAAAATTGATGGAAGCTCACCCTAGCCATAGCCAGATGAACTAAAAATAACTTCATGTTGACTATACATAGAATCTCGATGACAAATGGTATCAGTGTCGATATTGATCAGCTGTCATGGTTGCTCAAAGTCACATGAGCGAATAATTTAAAATCGAAAGTACGAAGTTTTCTTGACGTTTCTATGCAGAAAAAAGTGTCTGGTACATTGAAATTATGCGTTTTGAAATCTTTTAACAAATTTACGGCAGATATTACTTCTGTCAGAAACAAAGTAACTGTTCCCAAAAGTGCCAAGGATATTGTATGATTTACTGTAGTCATTTATTATAAGGCTGACCATATTACGATTTATCTGTCTCAGAAATGTGAAAAAATATTACCGGACTGACACCACCAGAATATCAAACTCAATACCAGGCTTTATGCATGCAGTTCTTCCGGTAACGTGTGAAGCAAACATCACGTGTTAAAAAGTGAGAATTCTGTCTGGACTGTGACAAATTAAGATTAGATCATCAACTAACATGTCTCTTACAGTTTAATTCATTTTGGATTCCAAACTGTGTTTATGTTGCTACCATATTTGTCAAGATCAATCAATTACAAGATAAATATACATTACTTACCGGTAGTGGTAGCCTGATGCAATATTTAATATTGACAGAAATGTATATTTAAATATGATACGGATTTCCCCACTTCTATTTATTTTGTTAAAATTTATTAAAAGTCATTCTGACGACATGACCTAGAAACCTAAATTTGTTAGTGCACCCGCTGAACTGACATAATTTTATTGTCTCGCCCGCGACGAAAGTCGCGAAAGCGAGACATAGGCGTGCAAAGTATGACGGCGACGGCGACGGCGACGGCGGCGTAAACTCAAGTTTTAATACAGAAGCCTTTGATGTAGGAACTTTATATTTGGTCCATAGGTAGCTTACGGCGAACCCTATCTGTCGGACCCAAAATCATGTGACCTTGACCTATATTTCGCGGTCCAGTGACCAGGTTAAGTTTTTTTGCTTAAGTCCATTTCTCAATAACTAGAAGCTAGAAGTCAATGATATTTGGTATATAGCTTGGTCTTGATTAGTACATGTCCGTCTGCTATATGGCTTTTGACCTTGACCTCAATTTCATGGTCTAGTGACCAGGTTAAGTTTTTTTGCTTAAGTCTGTTTCTCGATAACTACAAGCCATAGGTCAA
>MJUU01063970.1:79018-89065 GCA_002080025.1 Modiolus philippinarum
TACAAGCCATAGGTCAATGATATTTGGTATATAGCTTGGTCTTGGTTAGTACATGTCAGTCTGTCATATGGCTTTTGTCCTTGACCTCATTTTCATGGTCTAGTGAACAAAATTGAGTGTTTTATTAGAATATTTTCTTAATAACTGTAAGTGGTATGGTAATAATATTTGGCTTGTAGGTTGCTCTTGAGTAGTACATGACTGTTTTAGTGACAAGCAGGGACGGGCGAGACATCTTTTAGGGTCCACTCTTGTTGATTTATTAAACTATTATAGACTATAGTTAACTAAAGTTTTCTTTAGCTTCAACAATTAAAGTGTCCATCGTGTTTCAAATCATATTGATAGGCATACTATAAACAAAGGTTGCAAGCGGTTACTGGGGCTAATGAATTACAAATCTATAATAACGAAAAAGTAAATAAATCCAAAATTATTCAAACAGGCATCAATGACAACTTAATAACATTGGTCCAATATTAAACATAAAGTGTTGAATAAAAAAAAATTGTATGAATTAGCTCAATGAAAACTTATTCAAAGGATATTACATTGTAAGTGAGAAGATAAACTCTGTTGAATGAATTTTCTTTATTCAGAATGCGGACCTTTTCCATTCCAATATGAAAATTCTGCAGAATGCAGAACCCTGGATGACATCAGATATATTAGAGCGATGAACTTCTAAGGATTTATAAAAATTCTTATTGTGATCTCCACAACTGGATTGTCATTATAAACAGTTTTGTAAAAGAGAAACAAGGTGCCAAAGAATATAAAAAACAGCTTAGGAAGAATCTATAGCGGGAAAAATCTAAGAAACTGCGATATATCATTTCAACTCACCCTTTACTACCATGAAATTTGCACTGCTCCTAAAATATTTAATGTTAACTCTAATTTGTGTAAAACGTTTTATCCTAAGGTATTGACAAAAAATATCAACAGTTTTTCCGGACCTTTCTTTGCTATTTAAATGATATGTGTTTATCAGGCTACATTCCGACTGGAATCTCCTTCTTTATTCTGACGATAACATTATTATTTTTACCATAGAACCAAGACAATATAGCGAGGGGAGGAGCTTGAATTTTATAAAAATCGGCACCGAATCGACGAATCATCTCCAAATGAACCACTTGTTTGGATAAGCTGATATATTTCTCATCGGTATTTGTGGTGCGGTCCATCTTACCCTCAGTGCATCCAAGCTAATTGAGAAAGATCTGGGCATCATTCCCGCTCAAGTTGTGGAAGATGATAGGGACATACCTTGGAAGCTGGAAATCCAGATTGCACTTGATGTGTGCTGCACCGCGATACTTCCCAGTGTTGTGATCATTATCCCGGATCTTATCCCCTCCCAATACATCCCCGCAGTGTAGCAGTGATAGCTTTCTGCGAAGCTCTCCTTGTCTTTGTCATCACCATGGGCTTGGTATCCTTGTATAGCTTACCGATTGCATGCATTTCCGATGCGCTGCACAAAGGAGTAGGTGCGGTAAGGGCCTTACTTGGCCTCAAAAAATAAGTTTGCTTAAATTCACATTATTTTTTGATGAAATGTTCTATGGATATAGGTTAACAGTTAAAAGGAAGATTACTCAAGTATTGATGTACGATTACGGAGTTTTTCAGTGTAGAAAATGCGACAAATAGCACATTTTCTCGAAAAATGACAAATTTGACTCATTCTGACTACTTTTTCTTAAGAGGAAACATAGAGCACAGGCAAGAACCATAAAAATATTCATATGGGAGGTCCAATGCATCTGTAGTAACAATTTGGTAAAATATCTAATTGGTTCTTGAATGTGCTATATATTTCCGATTAGAAAAACCGTTCGAAAATATGCCAAATTCCTTGTATTTCTATGAAACGTTCTAGAGTAGCTTCAACATGATGTCAGAACTGTACCTATTGTGACGTCATGGGTTCTAAATTTTGTATTTTTTCCTTAATTGGTATCTGAACTTTCAAACCAACATTTAAGAAATTATCCAGATGCAACTTAAAAAAATCACCGAAATTTAGGGCCGAATCAGGCCCTTATTGCACTTTGTCCTTTCTTGGCAGCATCCCCCGCAGTAATCACCATGAGCGTACTGCACGTGATGGCAGTAGCCCATAGTCGCTGTAACTGATAAGCCTTCGTTTAGCTATTTGCGTGCGAGGACTCCGGCTCGCAGGAGTTTTTACGTGAAATTTTAAAGTCCGCGTAGATCACGAAAAGGACTCCAGCGGAAAGATAAGGTGGACCCTTCTTTCGGCATCTCGATCCTGAATTCATCCTTTTGGTTGCAATATTTCATATGCTCGTCGATGCTGTTCGGAAAAGTGGGAAAGTCATCTGCGGCAGAAGAAAAGCTCATGACCGTGCTTCGTCAATTGGGAGCTCTGGAGTTGAGAGAGGCGCTTGATCCAGCAGTAACGCTGCTTGCTTGAGGAGTTTTACTTGGAGGGGGCATGTATTCTTGGATATCCTCACCTTAACCTTTCCTTACGCATCGTAACCAAAGACGTTGACGTTGATGGTGGGATTCTGCCTCTCGAATTTATCGATCGCCTTGAGTGAGACTGGGAAATCGATGCCTTCGATTTTTTGCTCACCCCCTTTCTTGTACTGAGCTACGCGGTAGGCATGATTGCCATCTACCTCGTCCTGGTCAAGGGCCACCAGCACTGCACATGTGAAGCAGCGATCATCATTGATGATCGCCTTCTTTGTCGGGAAAACTTTCTTCTTTCTTTTTTCTTGCTCCGCACCACAAATTCACTCAGTGGTGGTGTCGAATCGGCCTTTCATAACTACTGATAACAAACTTAAAAAGGCTTCAAATTTTTGAAATAAAATGTAACGATCACTTTGTTAGGTCTCAATCAAAAATTAAATATAAAACTGTAAAAATATATGTTGTGCAATGACCACAAATCAACATGTATGAATAAAATAAAAATCAAAAGATAGTTCAAAAACGAGAGTTGGTCAGCTTTATCTCGTTCTTTCATTTTCTGCAGGTTGCCCCTAGTTGAAGGCCATACGGCTGAAGCGCTGCATAGTCAGTAACCTTCTTATCGCTTTTGTCATTTTACATGTAGTTGTTTTTCTACATTTTTGTACATGCCTATTACTTGCGGCCTACTGAAAAAACCTAGAATATCGATCAAAATTTTTCTCGGGAGAGCACTGAGAATTCTATCATTCAAAAAAGTGAATTTAAGACTAAAGTTTATGTATGGAGAGAACTTTATTAAAAATAAATCAGTGCGATTTATTGATAATCTAGGTCATAGAACTAGTGTCGGTAAACCGGAGAAGTGTTTAAGATCGAGTATAACAACTGTAATTGAAACGTTAAAAAAGATTTTTTATCACAAATGCCCAGACTTTCTGTAAAGAAGGAAATGGCACATATATAACACCAGATCAAGTCAACTTAATTTTGCTGCTCCAAAATTCCCAGGAGTAGACTCCATATTCTTGTTTATTCTTCTGCTAATACCGATCGGAATGCGCTTTCAAAATTCATGACCATGTTCAACTAAATAGAAGAATTTTTCTCAAAACTCGATATAAAAGCACATCTTAAACTTTTTAGAGCAATTGAAAATATGCCATATTTATTTGAATTTATTTATAATACATTCAACTTACTTTAAGTTATTTTCATACAAAACCCAACTGGAAATGAGTGGTCATGCTTCGTCACATATTCTATCCTTCGAATGGTATCAGTTTTTTCTGTGCATTTTAGCCTATTAGACATATGTTATAATTGCACGATCTTTAATGGCACTGGTAATTGTGATATGCTTTTCCAGTGATAATAATAAAAATGTAAGAAGTTTGTTATTAATAGACTTTTAGCATTTAAAAAGAGTGACCCTTCCGAATAACTTTTCTGCAGTTATGGCTTATGCGAACAGTTCTGTTTAATGGTCTTCACAAATTCAATTTGACCGGTTATTGACTCACCATGTTTTCTGATCTTTTTTGAATTTCCTTGTTATTTGTCCATATGAGCTGAAATTTCAACCAAAAACGTACAACATGTAGATTAATTTTTGTAATATTATACAATCAAAATTTTATTTCAGAAACATTCCTTTCCTGAAAGAATGGCCGATAGAGTTGTTATCAACAAATCCTAAATCATGTATGTTCCATTTCTTCAAGTAAGTAATACTGTGTAAGATGGATTCTTCTTTATGATAAAGGAGGAGTGATCTACAAATATTTCTTCACCAGGGACAGTAAAATTTCTATTTTCAACATGCTGGGTTTTTAGCGAACATAATAATACTAGAGTTAAAGTGGTCTAGTGGGCCAAGGATATACTCGCCCGAAATTCTTCCTATTTTTTCTATGCATGGGGGAATAGGGGAATTATTGGAAAAAATACATAGCAGACATCTAAAATATGCTGAAGTTCCATGAAATTCCGGTCAGTGGCAAAGGAGGAGTAGTGGAAACCAAAACATGCCAAAAATCTGAAAAAATACTAAGTTTCGAAAAAGCAAAATACATAGTACACATCTATAATATGTAATAGACTCCTACATAAGTTTCAGGAATTTCGAATCAGTGGTCAAGGAGGAGTAGTTGGTACAATATATGGTTTACTATTGAATTATTGGAAACAGAAATACATAGTGATTATACTTAAGCTCTTGCATGAAATTAATAAAATTCTTATCAATGGTCAAAGAGGAGTAGAAGATAACAAATGGTTTCTATACAGTTTGCATTGTGCTACAAATTTACAAAGTCATTACAGTTTAGAAAAAATCTGAACAAAATTAATTATTGAAAAATAAAATGCTTACTGCGCATCTACAATATGTAATTAAACTCCTATATAAGTTTAATGAAATTCTAATGAATCGGTGAGGGTTTGTAGTGGATACCAGATGGTAACCATTCTGGTTTACATTGAGCTAAAAGAGATAAATCACAAAGTAAAAATATGTCAAAAAAATCTAGAAAAAAAGACAAAATACATAGTCCACATCTTAATAAGGCTTTTGCATATGTTTCCTTAAATTCAAATCAGTATTTTCGTAGGAGTAGTGGATACCAGCTTTTTGGTACAGAAAGACCGACGGACGGACGGAAGGAGGGAGGAGGAAGGACGGACGCCATGTACACACAATAAACCTAACCAAAAGCGGGAGTATGAAAATATTATGGAAAGTGAAAAAAAATGAAATGAAGACCTAGTTGAATGAGAATTTTTCTCCCTTGAAATTTATGTAAAACTAGAAAATTTAAAACGGCGTAAAGCGTCTTGGGGGAGAGTTGGAGAAGTATCTTTTAATGCTCGAATAGTTGCCAAATTAATTATGAATTTTCACTGGATGAAAACAGAATATACTGCCAGATCGATTTGAGCAGTATATAATGAACATATAAACTGATGACAATAGTATAAGTGTAGTATATACATCGGCAAACGAATACCGAAGTAAGAACGAGGAAAGGGGGAATTCTAATATATATAATGACGTGAATAACAAAATACCAGAGTTACTGTCAATTTAGATTCTGCATATCCGCACAACTTATCTCTCTTCAGTGCAATTGCAAATCCATAAACCGATATATGTGTAAAAGCTGATAGAAAACAAATTACCAATAGGATCTGAAAAGGAAAGCCAACATCAGCTAAGGGAAGAGCTATGCAAGAGGGAGATACTCCTTAGATTTTAACAAAATTTTCTGAAATTTATATATTGCTTGTTTTCAAATAAAATCGGTTTTCGGGCAAGCAACAAAGTACTGACTACAAGGTTGGTGAATACCCTCGGGGGCTAACAGTCTACCGGCAGTGGCATCGGCCCAGTGGTAATAAATAGAAATACCGAAGATACTGTTAATTTAGTTTCTAATATGCGCATTTGGACAACATATATCCCTTGAGAGAAGATAAAAAAATCATTTGTAAATATATTTTAAAGCTAAAATGGAACAAATTACAAGTATGATCATTATAGAGAAGCCACAATTAGCTGAGGACAGAGCTATATGTTGACTGCAAGTATAGTGAGGACACTGGGTTTAGTGCAATAGTAATGCTCGGCTATTCTCCTTAGGAAAAAAATAATATGCATATACACAGTTCCTAGGTACATTGTGGCGCGTGACTGTGTGTTTCAGCCATTGAAGGTGTTTGCCGTTATCCTTTTTATGTTATGATGTTGGAATTAAGTTAGGACTGAACCGTTAGTCTAAAAACGAATTATCCAAGGACAATAAAGACATCAGATGAGTACGACATGGACCCAATAAAGAGATTTGCCGTAGGACATGGGTAAAATGTGGACGAGTATCTAATCAAAGGATATTTTCCTTATTTCAATGGCATGATGATGGGAGATTTTCGATTGGACAAGGTATGATATTTGGAGTTGTGTCTTGGGACAGGCGTATGTGATGTTAGGAGATTTTCCTTATGACAGAAGTATTATATTTGGAGATTCTCCTTGGGATAGATGTATGATGTTGGGAGTTTCGCCTCATGATAGTGGTTTGACATTTGGAGGTGTTCGGAGATTTTTTTATTAGGGCTGAGATATATTGCTGTTGGGTTCTTTTTATTACAGATGTATGATATCGGAGATCCTTCTTATTACACCGGTATAATGATGGGAGATTTTTATTTGGGCACTGATGTAATGTTGACAAATAATCCTTCATGAGGAAGCATGATGTTTGGAGCTTATCTATAGGAGGTATGATGTTGAAAGAATTGCTCTAGAACAGAGCTTCAATTTTGGGAGATTCTCATTTAGACAGAGGTGTGATGTTGGGACATTCTCCTTTGAACAAAAGTTCGAGGCTAAGAAATTATCCTAAGGACAGAAGAATGATGTTGGGAGACTCTACTTCGGGCAGATGGTTGATGTTAGATTTTCCTCTTGGACAGGGATATGATGTGGGGAGATTCTTGTATTGAAATCAGGTATGATTTTGGGAGAATCTTCTTAGGATAGAGATATTATGTCAGGAGATTCTGCTTCGGAAAGAGAGATGATGCTTGGAGCTTCATTTGGACAGGGTTATGGCGTTGGGAGATTCTCAGTAGATCAGAGTTATGATGTTGGCAGATTCTAAATAGGATAGGAGTATAAAGTTTGACAAAGTTCTCCTTTTTTCCAGAGATATGATGTTGAGTGAGTCTCCTGAGGTTTCAACAGTTACCCATATTAGATGTTCTGCTGCTTGCGTTTCTCTCTTGTTCATATACTTAGCTTTAAAAAAGATTAGATGCTTAATGTTGCTTAAGTCTGGTTACTGATTATCAGTGTCGTGAAACATCAAAATCGATAGATTTGAGAAAGGTTGTTTTGAGTAAACTTAAAAGACCTGTTTTGAGCATTTCTTTTGTTATTCAATTAACAATGAAGGGATATGGAGTAAATGCAAATGAGACAAAGTCTCTACAAATACATGGTAATAATAAGCAATGGAACAACGCTTTTATTGTTGTTCTTCATCTTGAAGTCACCATGAGGCCTTCAACAATGAGTTTTACTCATACCTCATAGCAAGTTCAAGACGGCCCCTAGCACCGGTTTGAGCGGAATTCATTGCTAATTGTCGAGCAACGCTACATCCATGCTTTTTAACCTAATGATCCATGGATGAGGCTCGTCAACAAACATAAACTTAACTGGCAAAGGGTTCTTACAATCGCTGTCATCCATTACCCGACAAAAAGACGATAGAAGACGATCACAACATTAAAACTACTACAGGGCACTCATCGAGCAAAATTGTAAGAAAACTTGGCATAATAAAATCATGAGATGTGGTCACAATAAACAGGTGGTCAGAATACAATATTAGATTACAAAAATTAAAAAAAGCCAAAATGTGAAAGTGTGATTGCGTATCCATATGAGAGATTCTCTCAAGAACAAGTACACAATAACTGAAATGTATATAGAGCATACATCTCTCTCACGGGGAATCTTTCAAGGCGCTTTAATTCTTGTAAATGCCTTGGACTATTCCATCTTAATTTTGTCTTTCCATTGATTGTCTCGATTTCGAAGTACTTTAACTGATAATTTACCTCAAATTATTTACTTACCCGAATTATTTACCTCATTAATTTTTATGCATTTTCATTCACATATATGCTAACTTTGACTTTCTGTTATGTTTCACCTAAATATTAGATGAAGTTTAAGTAAGTGATAACCGAACCGTCAATCTAAAAGCGAACAATCCAAGGACAATGGCAACACCAGAAACAAAAAAGGCAGAAAAAAACAAAAACATGTGGGAAAAATTTCCCTGGTCCAAGGATCGAACCTGCGCTACTTATCTGTAATATCAAGGTGATGAAACGACCTTCATTAACTGTCGCGACTACCATCGCAAGTTAATGAACATATGTAAGAAAATATATTTAAAGTGATAACAGATCAAAAACTCAGGTAATTTTTCAAATACAATCTAATCAGTATTTACATAATAGAAGTAAACAAATATTTGACACAAGATCAATATAAAAGACAACTTTTCCGCATGTAGAACAAAAAATACATTTATTAACTATTTGATGCATATGGCCTTAATAAACTGATGACTATACATGAGTAGAAGATTCTATTTTGATGGTGGGATGTCAGTATTCATTTATTTCACATATAAAATTATGTATATTAAATAGATTGCACAGTAGTTAAAGTATGTTTCAGGGTAATTAATTGAACTAAAGTGCTTCGTAAGAAAAGGGGTGGTCAAAATGCCTTCGCACCATCTTGACCACCCCTTTTCTTACGAAGCACTTTAATTCAATTAATTACTCTGAGACATACTTTAACTATAACCTAATTATGCTTTGTAATCTTATATATATATATATAGTATTTTAGAAACTGCATTATATATAATTTATTTTTATTTTCAGTCGCGGTGAAATTTTAGTTCGTGATAGTAACCGGTCAGACTGGATATATGTCGTGAAATCTGTAAGTTTAAGTTGTAAGGAAAACATAAGATTTCTAGAAGAAAAAAAATATATGCCAAGCGCATATTTTGACAATGTTTAGCAAATGAATTTGTAGATAGTAGTAATAATTTGTGTCTTACAGTATTTGATGGTATTTCATTTTATTCTTTATCTTAGTTCTTTTTTATTTTTTTCCCTTTTATCTTTGCTGAAGAGGCATAAGTTCTCTAGATGGACATGTGGATAAGCTGACTACAATTGAAGTATTTAATTGTTTTAAATGTTTTAGTAATATTTTACCGATAAAAAAGAGCAAATGTATAAAATACCTAAAAGTGACAGATTTTGGTAATTATGACGCAAATATCTTAGGAATTACAGTAGCGAATAGACTGAAAACTTGGAAATATACAAATACCGAAGTTTCTGCTAATTTATTTCCTGCATATTGCCCTTTTGAAAACTTTATACTCTTCAGTGGGGATCAAATCACAATATTTGGAAGACCAAGGACAGAGCAACGCAAGAGGGAGATCCTCCTTAGTTAAAAAGCTTCTAAAATTAAGATGTTGCAAGTTTTCAGATAAATTTGGCTTTCGGGTCAATACCGAAGTACTGGATTTTGGGTTCTTGAATACCTTTGAGGAATAACAGTCCACCAACAGAGGCATCGGCCCAGTGGTGATAAATATTAAATTACCGAAGTAACTGTAAATTTAATTGATGCATATGGCCATTTCGACAACTTAAGTCTCGTCAGTGCAGATCAAATCAAAATATTTGGAAGACGATTAATCAAAAATGTTAAAATCTGAAAGAGCATAAATTACCGAAATGATCTATACAAGAGATACTCCTCAGTTTTTAGAACATTTTTCTAAAGTTAAGATATTGTAAGTTTAAAAAAAAAATGTCTTTCGGGTCAGCACCGAAGTACTGACTACTTGGTTGGTGAATACCCTCGGGACTAAGAACCCACAAGTAAATAATTTTGTAATGATATTGAATACCAAAGTTACTGTAAATTTAGTTTCTGCATATGGCGAATTCGAAAACTTCAACTCAAAATATTTTGAAGTCGAT
>MJUU01063970.1:89105-142607 GCA_002080025.1 Modiolus philippinarum
AGAGATATATTCCTTCGTTTAAAGCAAAATTTCCTAAAATTTACATATTACAAGTTTCTAGATAAAATCTGTGTTCGGGTCAGCACCGAGGTTCTGACTTCTTGGTTTGTGAATACCCTCGGGTACTTTTAGAACACCGGTAGAGGTCTATAAATTCAGAAGTTGCCGAAGTACTGACTACTTGGTTGGTGAATACCCTCGGGACTAAGAACCCACAAGTAAATAATTTTGTAATGATATTGAATACCAAAGTTACTGTAAATTTAGTTTCTGCATATGGCGAATTCGAAAACTTCAATTCAAAATATTTTGAAGTCGATAAAATTTGTAAAATCTGATAGAGCACAAATTACCAAAAGGACCTTAATGGAAAGCCAAAACCAGGTTAGGAGAGAGATATGCAAGAGATATATTCCTTCGTTTAAAGCAAAATTTCCTAAAATTTACATATTACAAGTTTCTAGATAAAATCTGTGTTCGGGTCAGCACCGAGGTTCTGACTTCTTGGTTTGTGAATACCCTCGGGTACTTTTAGAACACCGGTAGAGGTCTATAAATTCAGAAGTTGCCGTAAATTTAGTTTCTGCAAATGGCTATTTCGAACAACTAGCCATGTAAAAATATCCAATAACATAATGAGCGACGTTGCGACAGTTTTTACATTAAAAAGGACGACGTCACCATATAGCAAAAAATGTTACTAAAGCCTAGGAATGGCTGTTTTTACATAGTATACCAAAGACTCACCCCGATGACTATATTGCATATATGAATCAAATAACTAAATACCGAGGTTACTGTGAATTTACTTTCTGCATATGCGCATTTCGACAACTTTTGTCTCTTCAGTGCAGTCTCTTCAAAGTTATTCATATTCGCCGTTGATTTGTAGTCGATTTACATATTGGTGTCCATAATTGTTGCTTATTTTACCCGTCGCCAAATCACATAACTGGTATTCATATGTAAATCTCCTACAAACGATTGGCGCCCACGATGTTTTCTCAATTTGCCTTTCTTTAGATGGTCGTATATAATGTATCAGATGCATTTCTGATCGTTTAACGACATGAACGAATAACAAGGTAAATAACCTTTCTCAGAGACTAAAGCTCGTTTCCTTCCCTTAATATTGTGATATAGAATATAATTAAAGTTAATAATTGTAGGGAAGTCTATCTGTATTCAAGAAATTAAAGGCAGTGGAAGCACAGAAATCAAGTCGTACATCAGATGAAATTAAAACGCCTCAAGGTATTTATATAATGGGGGTCCTGAGGGGATCCACATATCACGTAATTATGCTTTTTATCATGCCTGATATCTAGCACTGAATTTTGCTTAAACCGGGGAAGTCTTGAGCTTTTTATGAGGTATGATCAAAGCTCGATGTTGAAGGACTCATGGTGTCTTCAAAATAAAGAACAACTATTAAAGCATTTTTCCATTGCTTGTTTTTTTAACGTATTTGTAGGCCTTGTCTCATATGCATTTACTTCATATACTTTCATTGTTGATTCTAAATTCGTAAAATCATTTTTAGCGCATTTATTGGCTTTCATGTATAGAAATATGTGAAAAATTAAAGTAAAACGTCTTTTTCAAGGTTCATTTGTCATAATACAAAAAATACCGAAGATGCATAAAAACAGTTAATTCCGTTATGCTGTACACGTGTTTCAAGGAGTAACCTTATTGGAGACAGATTAGTATAAGCTTTAATAAGCTTGTTTCTGAATCCAGTAGCTTATTTGTCTATATGTATATTTAAGTATGTTTATCTGAATAAATATGTTTAAACTAAGGAGTAACCTCAGAATAAAATAATATATCAATCACGCTATGTAAACGGTATTTTCCAGATGACGTTACGACCTCTTCAGGATCCCCTATTATTGATTTTATTCTGATCTGTTTGTATTTATCTGCAGGTGGAAAAGTTCAGTATTGTCTTTCTGTTAAAATTATACAATGCAGAATGTCGGAAATCAGAACTTATTATTTCCATTATACTCAGTATCAAATTATTAATAATGATATTAATACCGGGACATTTGTAAGAATATCTTGACTCTTGTTATCATAGATTCAGTGTCTGAAAGATAACAAATACTTCAGCAAGCGAATACAGCATCATATAACCGATGTCTGTACACATAATTATTATTTCTTTGTAATGTATCTTGTCCGTTAAAAGTGAAGACAGAACAAATAAGATTTCCATGTATACAAGACAATGAGACAAGACTAGGGTCATCACTTGTCTACATCTGTGATGGTTTGTTGGAAAATAAACAGTGCACGTTCGCTCATATTAGGCTTCCCTTTATATATGTGTACAAGCCCATTATTAGATTAATTGTGATCTATAGTAATGAATATCTATAGAACAAAACTGTGGACGTAATAAAATCTCGCTTAATAACACGAGAAAATGAAATTATGGGGAATTTCTATACACATGAAGTTGAACTATTTCAGAACATTGATATACGGTACCCCGATTGATATTGCTACAGGATATTGGACTTTCCATATAGATTTGGTATGCTCTTAATTTCCAAATTTACAATATTATTAAGATAGCATAAAGATACTTTCAAGCTGGTTTGTTGAATGTGAATACAGTTTTCCCATATTACTTTAGAGATACATTTCATCTCATGTTTGTTAGTACACTATCTCCCTCTTTCTGCAATTTTCAGTGGCATGCTATTTTTGGAGTGAATACCAAATAACAAAATACCGAAGTTTCTGATAATTTAGTCTCCAAAATAAAGATTTTAACGCCGAGGAAAACCAAAATTTACTAAACATAAATAAATATTTTTCTGTATAGAGACGCTTCGATTTTGTATTATCCTACTGATCCATAGTTTCCCTCGCCTAGATAGCATGCAAGGCCGCCTTTCTCAAATTTATTTTGGTACAACTCGGACATTTAGCGGTGATAATGAAAATAAAGCGTTGATTATGAAATCAAGGCGCAATAAAATAGTGTGGCTGTATACAGGCAGGTTCATTCTCAAAGTTTTTGTCTTTGATTCTAGGTAACCGAATGTATAACACTGACGACAATGGATATCACAAAGTGACAGGTTATTATCACCACACAACATATGCGACTAGTATATTAACTAAATTAATTAATTCAAAGAATACCTCTTAAAAAGCAAATCACTATTTCTGGATTCTGTTTGTCAAGGAAGGAGCTGAAAAATATGGGACATCTAAGTTCAGAGTTGAAGTTCCTAAGCAAGACATTTGTTGAGAATGCTATGTTAGAACGCGATTGTCTAGATTGTAAACAACGCGTCTCATTCGACCACAGGCCCCTGAGGAGCGAATGAGTTTGGAGATGTAAACTCCATATGCCGGTGCTTTTGGAATGTTGCTACAAAGAAAAGGGAAGTTGACTATTGGAAGTATGAAGTCGTCGCGTTTGTCATATAGCCTAGTTTGTAGTATACCTCTTTTGTCAATTTCAAGATGAAGGTCAAGGAACGAGGCTGATGTTACAGTATCTGTAGTATCCTTAATTTTGAGCTCTTTCGGATACATAAGATGAAGAAAATCTTCAAAGCGAAGGTTGTTTAGTGACAAAATATCATTTATATAACGAAAGTTGAAATTAAAGGACTGGGCCAGTTTTCTATATTTATTTTGAAGAAGCCCTTCGATGAATTCAGCTTCATATAAGTGGAGAAATAGATGCACAGTTTATGCCCATTGGAATTCCGATGGTCTGTTGAAAAAACAAATCCTCCAAACTGGACAAATATATTGTCGATCAGAAACTCTAAAATTCTAATTGCTACTTCCTCTGTATATTCACTCCTTAGTTTAAAACACAATTTTTTAAAATTTAGACATTGCACATTTCCAAATGAATTCAGTTTTCGGGTCAGCACAGAAGTACTGGCTAATGGATTTGTGAATACCTTTGGGTACTGACAGCCTAACAGCAGATGCATCGACCGAGTGGTAATGAGTTACAAAATACCGAAGTAACTTTGAAATAAAGCGATTTGAGAGAATGTGAAATCACAACCAAGAAGTTATTAGCTGAAAATGTCAATGTCAAAATGCTCATTAATGGTTTTGTCTCAGTTTTGTTTTGTTTTTGGTGCTTTTCATCAGTTTACTTCAGATCGTCTTGCAACAACACGGACACAGACTTAATTAGTATGTCACTCCAATGTCCTGTCGACAAATAGATGTTATTTTTCAGCCACTTGCAAAATAAAGAGAAGACGTGAACAGGTTTTAAAACATAACTGTTCAACCATGTAACCATCTCTGCCATCAACTCTCAGATAGACTTCCTCAATAAAGTAATGACCAATTTATCCTCCATTAAACAACAAAATCTATGAAGATAAATAAGGCGTGAAACAATCACTACGGATAATCCAATAAATATGATTGTAGTATAATTACATAAGCCTACACGCATCTTACTTTAAGTCACCATTTTCGAGTTGCGAAGAATCAACCTGCACTCGTCAAACATTCGTTAATCTTGAACCATGAAAAATCGCCACAAATTTTTGCACATTGCAATGGAATTTGGTTGCTTTACTCAAATCGCATCGACGTGGCCAAAACATGAAATTGATAAAATACGGATGGAAACATTTACATAATGTCAAAGTTACAGATTGAAATACCTGTATATAGTGTAAGAAAATTTTGTTCATGAAAATATTACGATTAGTAATCTACTTCCATGAAGAAATATTGTAACATACAAAATTATTTTTGGCGTTTGTTTGTCTGTCGTGCTTTGTCTGTGATATCGTATCTTTCTGTCAATTATATAGCATTTACATTTGACATTTCCTTCATTTCAGTTTTCTTTCCTTAAGTATTTCATGTGTTGGCAGCACTATAAGTGTTTCGCGTGTTATCAACGCTTTAAGTGTTTTATTTGTTATCAACATAAAGACAACACTGCAAACAACAGAAAGCCACAATCACGCCATGGTCCATATTTTTTTACGTTTTTCATCATGTTCTAGATTGTGGCAAAAAATCGGTTAATCTGCGTTGGATTGTATTAACTGTTTATCCTAATTCTTTTAATAGGATGGAGAAATAGTTAAGGAATTTAATTCCGGTTCTGAATTTTACGTACCAAGCCGCGATACACCGAGTTTCCTTTTCTGTATACTATGTATTTCAGCAATGTTTTGCACTGTTGAATAAACAATGTATCAGTTATTTTTAGGGGTCTCTTTACTTCTCGTATCGCCAAAGTACATTCGTTTTTTTTAAATTGTTTCATTGGTAAATATTCAGTGTCAAAGCAAGTTGTTAACCTATCTTTGGCACTACCTTCTATTTCTGGGCACAAGAAAGGTCAGTGAGAACACATGTTTGCATCCTTAGATTAAAAAAAGTTTTTTTTTCTTTTTTAAAATGAGAAGGTAAAATGTACTTTTAAGAAAAATCTCAAGGATAGAACAATAAAATACTTCCCTCACCATCAGCTAATTTTAAAAATGAGCGTCAACTGAAAAGTCACAGGATACCAGGATAATTACTGTAATTAGTTATAGAAATCTTCAGCAATTAATACAATGTATTATAGAGCAACTTACGCTGCAGCTGTTGGCTCTGTCAAAACAATAAGTATCATGCTGCTCAGATCGTTAAAGCAAAAAGTGATTACTTCTTACGCTGTTTGGGGTAGAACTTAATAATATGTAGAGTTTCCGATAAACAAGAGATGGTTGTAAAGCGGTTAGTTTTACTGAATCAGTAGAGTACAGCAACTATGGAATTTGTCAAAAGAATAAATTTTATAGTAAAACTAACCGTGTGAATGAATTGTGTCTTAAAAAATCTCCAATAACAATTTTCCAAGAGTAAAATTCCTCAGCCATTTCAGCCATCGTATTCGGCGTTTGAAAACATCCAGAAATCCCCGTTTATTTGAAGATCCCCTCGTTAGAAAAACTATGGACAACCTCCATGAAAATTACGTCATTGTCCCTGCAGACAAAGCTTCTAACAACATACTGTTCGTGTGTTTAGCTAACCTTTTCCTTTACTCGTACGAGGCCAAGTTTTTACAAGGGCTTATTCAAAGAAAACAAAAACATTTAGCCCAGTCCTTTAATTTCAGCTTCCGCTACGTAGACGAAGTACTTTCTCTTAATAATCCTAAATTTAAGGAGCATTTACATCAGATATATCCAAATGAGCTTGAAATTAAAGAAACAACTGAAACACCTACTTCAGCTTCGTACCTAGATCTTTTATTGTATATTGACGAAGATGGACGTTTGAAATATAAGCTATATGACAAGCGTGATGATTTTAATTTCCCAATTATGAATTTTCCCTTTCTTAGCAGCAATATACCTACCTCTCCAGCCTATGGAGTGTACATTTCACAGTTGATTCGTTACTGTCGAGCGTGTAGTTTGTACAGTGATTTTTTGAATAGAGCAAAAACACTGTCCATAAAGCTGCTTAGTCAGAGATTTGTTCACCCTATGTTAATTTCATCCCTCATAAAATCATTGAAAGATATGACGTGTCAGTATCCCACGTGGACATTTTCAGCTAGATTCACGTCTTCCCGGATTTGACTACCGACTTTGACATTTTCCCGGATTGAATCACTCACAGTGTGACGGGTGCTGTTAACAGAGCAGGGCCTGCTCACCCTTCCGGAGCACCTGATGTCACTCTCATTTTCAATGATTTCACACTGTGAGTGCCTTTGTTTTGAATGTTGTAATTTCTGTTTCTGTGCTTTGTATCCATCTAACGTCATTGTTTTCTGTGTTCTCGTTTTAACCCTGTCTTTGGACTTCGATTTTTGTAAATTTCACTCCTTTGTTCCTGCGGTATTCTACTGTCGTTGTTTCAGCTTAGAAACACATACGCCGTAGGCACGGACAGAAGGAATGTTACTTTCAGTACTTCCTATGGAAATTATTGATAGGAAATTTGAAATCATCATTTTCCTCACAAATTCTAGTTTTAAATCATCCGTCTTTGTCACTTTCTAGAAATCGCAATACAAGGCCAACTAAGGCAAGAGGGAGATGCAAACGAATTGACCAAAAGTACTCATTCTAATATTGGTAACTGAATGAAAGAACACCATTAATATGTCGAAAGGTGAAAGTAAAGAACTCGTCAATGAGCCTTTTCTCTATATGTTTCAGAAGGTTTTGCTGTGAATTGTTATTTATTGTGAGTATTTTACGAAAGGATATGGGGTAAATGAACATGAGACCATAAAACATATGTTAACCCAAACTGCAATAATTTTGATGAGCTGTATGGCCATTTCGGAAATTAATTCCTCGTGAGCAGCAGGTCTGTTTTTGCAGAATTGACAATATATATCAGTTATTGGCTTTTCAGATGAAAAAGAAGAATTCGTGCAAAGAAAGAAGAAAAATTTCGAAACATGGCAATATAGACAGAAGCGAAATAGTTTGAGAATAGGAAAGCGCAAAAAGTCAGTCCAAGTTTTCAAAAATCAGTTTGAAATGGAACGTTTTTTGGTAATTATTCATTTTTTAAAAATATTTACTCGACACTTTATACTTACTGAACAAAGAAAGAATACATAATAAATAAATGTAATCAATAATTTGGGACAGAAGATGTTCTCTCTTTTTCTAAAAAGAAGGTATAGTTAAATATCGAAGCAACCCGACAAATAAATAACACCAAAACAATCATCAGAAAGGAAGGTTTAACTGAATATCGAAACACCATTAATTTTAGTGATGATACAAAAACGATCACAACAACGTTCCATTGGAAGATGGGATACACAAAAGGGGGCATACAAATTAAACGATTACCACAATTGAAATGACAGTCATTCCTTTTTACATCATACCGGAGGTCTAATAATATTTAAACGAAAATCAGCTATACAAAAAACACTAAATTTCATATAATATGAAAAAGAAAAGAAATGGGGTAAATGTGAAGGAGAAAACATCCCATATCGAGTTTAAAACGACCCATAACAATGCATCTAGGGGTCACCGTACGGTCTTCAACACACTGAGAAACCTCACACCATATAGCAAGCCCTAAAATTAACGAAAGGATATAGAGTAAATGCAGGTAGACTACATAGGTAGACTTTAAACTACGTTGAATGACAAACGTGATGGCTTCACTTTTCCAGTAGTCAACTTCCTTTTTCTTCGCAGCAACATTTCAATAGCACCATCATCTCTTAAATCATTCGGTGCTCAATGGCCAATTGTCGATTCAGTGACTTCCTCGCGAGAGATGGTTGATTACAAATAGGATTCTTAAAAAACGCTATTTTGACCATAATTTGAATTCATCACTACAAGGGTTTTATGGTTGACATCGAAACGCTCTTGAGAACTACTATGTGATATCCGTTTCCTAAGTGAAAGCAATCTTTCCTTTAACAACATGTATTTTTTCCTCGATGGGATTTACCAGAACTGAGTTGTTAACCCCGATGGGTGTTTTATAAGAGGCAGGAGATGTATACTCTACTGGCACACCTTATCTAACCTATGATTTTAATTCTGTGCGTGTTATTCTGTATGTGCGTTTTCTGTGTTTATGTTATGTTATATCTTTGTTTCGATATTGGTATTGTTTTGAATAACTAAATACCGAAGTTACTATGAATTTATTTTCTGCATATGTGCATTTCGGCAACTTATGTTTCCTCAGTGCAGATAAAATCTAAACGTTTGGACTTTAAATTTCAGCTTCAGATATATAGACGATGTACTTTCTCTTAATAACCCAAGATTTAAAGAATATTTTCATCGTATCTACCCCAATGAACTTGAAATTAAAGAGACAATCGATAAACCCGATTCTGCTTCATACCTTGACCTTTTGTTATACATTGACGAACATGGACGTCTGAAATCTAGATTATATGACAAACGTGATTATTTTGACTTTCCAATTGTGAACTTTCCCTTTCTCTGCAGCAATATACCTGCATCCCCGGCATATGGAGTATATATTTCACAACTAATTCGTTACTGTAGAGCGTGCAGTACATACAGTGACTTTGTGGAAAGAGCAAAAGCACTGTCACAAAAACTGCTAAGTCGGGGATATGTTCAGCCTTTGTTACTTTCGTCCCTTCAGAAATTCTATGGCCGTCACCACGACATCATAGATAGATATGAAATGTCAGTTTCACAAATAAAAACTGACATTTTCAGCTACATTCGCGTCTTCCCTGATTTGACATTACCGGTTTTGACTTTACCCTGGATTGACCCACTGACAGTGTGACGGGTGCTGTGCACAGAGCAGGACATGCTTACCCTTCCGGGGCACCTGATGTCACTCTTGTTAATTGAGAGTTCACACTGTTAGTGCTTTAGTTTTTTGTGTTGTATATGTAATGTTCGTGTGTTTTGTGGGCATGTGGTGTCTTTGGTCTTCCGTCTTTTGGTGTTCTTGCTTTTGCCTTGTCTCTGGACTTTGATTTGTGTAATCTTGTGCTTTGTTCCTTCGGTATTCTACTGCCGTTGTTTTGGAAGACCATAAACTCAAAGATGTTCAAAAACTGATAGAGAACAAATAACCGATATGATCTAAATGTGAAGCCAAAATCAGCTAAAGATTGAGCTATTCTGTGTTTATATCGACGATTCATCTCTCACTAATAACCCTTTGACAGAACCAATTTAAAGTCCCAGGTTCATATAAATAAAACGTACATAAAACTATAGAAGTTCAAACATTGTGCAATAAAAAATTCCAAGAAAACAGAGGATATTCACTCTTACAAAACACACTCTCCTATTTTTGGTGCTTAAAAAAGCCATTATTAATACATTATAATGTTTTATGCTTTGTTCAATTATTGCTTCAGCTACATTATGCCGGCATAGTTTACCTGTTTGTTAATACATGACAAAAGCTGAGTAAATTGACAAATTTTTCGTTTTTTAGGATAAAACTCTGCCTGGTCTTTATAATCCATTGGAAAGATTAGGAGTTGTGGATTATGATGATGTTATCAAAGAGTATAAAGATAGAATACAACGCAGAAAATCAGCGGTGTTAACGTTACCCCCACTATCTGAAAATACCCATCTTGTATCACAGACACCTGAGCAGTCAGACGAAGACTATCAAGTCACAGAGTCATCCAATAAAATTCGGCGAACATCCAAGGTAACTAGTACAAACATAACTGAACATTAGAACAGTTCAAAGAGTACATATTGTATAATAACAAGTAGAATATCAAAAGGAAGAAAATTAGAATTCATATACTATAGTGCATAAATTTATTGTTATGGTTAGATCATATTGTATCAAATAGTTTTTCAATGATTTGCTGTTTTTTGTAGCTGTGCCACGTCCTTGTTTTGTCTTTGTTTTTCTCTGTTGCCGTTTTTGCCATGTCTTTGGACTTCGATTTTTTGTGGTCACCACTTCCCTTTTTCCTTCGGTATTCTACTGTCGTTCTTTAATGCTAAAATCGTTTGCCTTTATATGTTAACACAAAATACACCATAAAACCAGTAAACATTTCATTACTTTTTGACCAGAGCGCTTACCTTTATTATTATTTGACTATAATGTTTATTTTTTTTAATTTTTAACTAGGGTGCTTATCTTGCCACGCCATCTAGACGTCGCAGTAGTACCAGTACCAACAACTCGTTTGAACTAGAGACTGGCGAGGAAGGTAACCATTTATTATTCTATGACAATTTGTTCAATAGTTGCAGATGCTTTCAACGATAATGCTTTAAGGTTACTCATATGTCAACAAAAAACTTAGCTGCTAATTGTCCAAATTGAAATTGACGAATGTATCGGCAAGCGACTAGTATTAAATTCACTTGGAAATGATAAGTTACACATCGGCATATGTAAACAAAAGTGACACGAGATAGGTAACAAGAAACAGATCACATATTCAAGCTGGTTTTAAAACTTAATTTTATGTACATATGCTTACCTTTAGACATAAGGTACTAGTAGTTGGCTAACCATAGACTGGTTTAATTACAATAGGTACAAAATATTAACCACCCAACCTGCAGTTTATTTTAGTTTTATGCATGAACATTTGACACAGGTGATAACTTACAGATCACAATTAACCTAGAAAGCTAGAAAATATATCAAAAAGTGAAAATAGGGAATTTAACGATGTGCGTGTTTTTTTAAGTGTATGAATTCGGTTTCATAAAACTGCAGAAATTATTCCCCAAGTAGGAGTGTACAATTTATACCCATTGGAATATCAATTGTCTGCTGAAATATCAATATTTCGTAAATTAAAGCTCTCAGCAACTGTACTGAAAATATAAAAACCAACGTATTCCTGTCATGAGTAATTCTTAGATACATATCTGATTCAAAACTTTAGTTGACAAAGGATTGTCTTTGTTATTTTAGCAATGACTTTGATTGTAAATATACTTTCCTTTTCAGTAATCAGACAAGCTGAAACCACAATGGGCCAAGGCAGAAAAACAATAGCTGATGAATTTGAAAATAACAAAAATAAAGAGGATTCCGAGTCAGAAGAAGAGGATGCTCAACCTGCATTTATAGAATTATTTGTCTTAGAAAGAGGTCAATATTTTGTAAGTAACTATTGTATTAAATGGTTTAAACGAACCCCTTCAATACCAACGTATTATGAGCGAGTTTCTTTATATAACCATTGTCAACAATATTTTACTTGGTAAATATCTGTTGATCTGTAGACCTCAGAACATGTAGATTCAATAATTTATATTGCATATGTATCTCTCTGAAAGAAGACGCTTTCTTTTCATGTATGTTCACTTCAGGGAAGTTTTTCACCTACGTTCTTTTTATTAGTTATTATTTCCTGACTTAATTGTATCAACCTTAATATCTGTATAAGAACGTCGGGCTTTTGTCTTTAGTGACATTTACAGATTCAAGACAATACCATTAAATGTCATCATGATTTATAATTTTTGAGAATAATTGGAATTATGAAAAATATTGAACTTTCATACGAACTAATTATTTCCGACAAAGATGTTTACTTGTACGTCTGATTTGTTCTTGTCAGTGGTATATGACAGCTTTTTCCGGCACTGATGTTAAATTATAGGAAGTCATGAAATTAAAATCGGACGATTTTAATTGAACAGTGTGCAGTTGTTTTTTTCATATATTGTTCATAGAGACAGTTAGTCTTTTTTGCAAACAGCGCTAGATATTAAAAATTGAAATGTCATACTTAAGGATTCAATACTACCGGTATGTGAAGTTTAAAAATTATAAGATATTTGGTTTTCTGATATCTCTATGAACTTGACGTGTTTTAGAGGAGAAATTTACTAACATATGGCGTCAACATTTTACAACCAAATTGATGTTCTCGTGCTTTAATACATACATACATGACATACAGTGCAATTATCAAAAGTGCAAACTTACTGTCTGAAAAAAATAAGCGACAAGGCTGTGTTGAATCACTGTTGCTAATGTCACTATACAAACGTTTAACTGTTGTCACCATGATTTGACAGAATCTAATCACGGTTCTATGGACATTTACAGGAGAGTCCGAATTGATTATTAGACTGAAACACGGTGACTATGACGTATTACAGAGCACATGATTATACCCCAAGTTTTTTGTTGGTAGGCAAGGGTTACATTTTAATGGTCTTTCTGTAAAGTTTGTGTTCATATCTGTTTTTTCCCTATTGCTGGTGAAATGCAACTGGACACTTTCAAGATGAAATGGGAGGTTTTTACATACCATAACACTGGTTTAGCCAAGCGATTCTTTTGAACTTCCTGTACCAAGTCGGGACAATCGGAGTTGACATTTCTCCGATTCCGATTGTTTGGCACCTGCTTTGTCTTCTGTTCCATGAATGTCGGTTCTTGACAATTATGTACGATGATTTTGTTATTATTGTCAACTAACTGAGAACAGCAATGCCCAATGATAAAAGAATAAGCGTAGAAAACCATTCAAGCCCAGGATGCAGTTCTGTATATGTGATGAATTTTTCCACCCTACCTGTTGCAGTCTGTCTATGATGGTAACATCTAGCAAAGATAGGAACAGCAAAAAGTTAAAGAAAAATAAAGATATGGTAATGGCCGGTGCCATATAAAATTTATATCTAACTTTCTAAAACCTGTGTCATATAATAGATAACATAAAATATCAAGAGGTCAGGCAGTGTATAGACTGCAGAAAGTATCAAGGGATGGCGCCATAAGGAGAAAACACCTTCTTATCCGTAGTGCAGGACACACAGTTCTAACCAAAGCCATTAGAATCTTAAGGAAATATAGACAACTTGCAGAAAGTATTAAGGGACGATGTCATAAGGAATAAACCTACTTATACTTTTTTACGTAATAGAGGGTATTGACAAGATATTCTGCTTGCATCCGTAGAATTAGCTTTGAAATCTAGTGACCTGAAAATTTTACATACTGGCCTTTCACGGATATTGCCGATATCTACTAAATATATGATGATTCGTGACCAAATCCTTCGGGAAGTTTGAGTTTGATTTTTCTTCCGTAGTGCGACAGTGTTTTACCAGCAGACTAGGCTCCTTAAGCTAGCCGACAGTTTAGCGGCTAGCACCCCTTGACCCATCTAAAATTACGTATTGTCATTTTTTCTCCTTTCTAGATTGTGGTCATGGAGTTAGTAGTCTACCTGTATTAGGTTTTATTCGTATGTGTATTATACTATATGAAACGGGACAGATAAAAGGACGGTTTGGGTACTCATAAATCGGTTTAACCCTGGCTTTTGCTAGTGCCGGTACAAAGTCCGGCTGTCTCGAGTTCCTGTCATTGTTTACGTTTGTCTTTGTCTTGTTTGTGTTTACCTGTGCAGTTCCCTGGAATATTGTGGCCTGTGACTGTTATTTTCAGCCATTGTAGATGTTTTCTATTGTCTCCTTTGTTACATTCATGCAAGTTGCCCAGAAACCCAAAAATTAAAAATCATGTAAGCACTACAACAAGTATCAAGGGACGGTCCATAGTTACTATAAACAAGATAATAACAATCTCATATTTAGTGTAGTGCAGACAGAGACCCTTAAATAATACATATATAATATAGCCTAGAGAAAAAGGGAATCAGGCTAATTATTGCAGACTGGGCGTTCAAATACCATACTGAAAACAAACATGAGAAAAGATCATTTCTTAATGTTAAATGTGCGTTGCAATTCAGTGAAATATGAACTTCTTCAAGCTGTGCTGAAATGCACTTGCAGCAGAGTCTGGTATGTCGGAGAGTAGCCTGATATCTACCAGCTTCTATTTGTAATTTATGTGCAGAAATTCTAAACCTTGTTAATTTACTCCTTTACTTAAAATTCCTTTCGAAAGACAAATAATTTTCGTAACCAAAATTAGATTTAATTAAAAGATAAGTTGTAAGTTTTGCATCCTTGAGAGAAATTGCTTGTTTATGCCATTTGTCAATATAGTGTTGCTTAATTATTTTATTGCATTTAGATTTAAATGTAGATGCATTTTTGACATCTGTGTGTTCAATCCATTCACATTTTCAATAATTTGTTTAAAAGACCCATACCAAGACGGCTGTTTATTTTGGAACAAGAGTTGTGCTTCATTAAAAGCAGCATTTAATAAAGGAAATGATGACTCTAGGTTTTGAAGACGATGCCAATATTTTATCATCTGTTTTACAATATCATAGTGTAAAGGAAAACAGCCTTATTCTGATTCAATTGCAAATTTTTTTTTTTCTGCACACCTAACAATACTTTACAAACTTTAACATGTAGTTTTTCAGATAATAGTTGTGCATATATTTTGTGGATTAGAAGAGTTCCATTTCTAAATCTAGCTGTAAATAGATTTAAACAATCCCAGATCTCACTACATATAAAAACATTAGTTTGATAGTGTGATCAAAAACATGAATTGCAGTTTTCACATCAGGATTGTGTGCTAAAAATTGCTTTTAAACCTTTTTGATAAAGTTCATTTTTAGCAAAAAGAAAGAACCGGAAGCGCTAAAATGTATTCCTAAATATTTATAATGCGATACACATTCTTATTCATTATTTTTAAAAATAAATTTCTTTGATATGTGTCTGTCTGCGTTATTAGACACCATTTTTTTCTTTTCTGTCTGCGTAATTAGACACCATTATTTTCTTTTTTATATTGATATCAAGATATGTTAAAATTAATCTATGACTGACTGGAATCCTCTGGAATATAAATTAACAGCTATCGATATGGACATCTCCAATCACAGACTGTTAAAACCTGTAACAACTTCTGCAAATAAACCTGAAAACCGATAATTTCTTAAAATTCAGTTCGCTAACAAAAGCCTGGATGCCATTTATCTCTCAAACAGAATGCTTAACAAAACAGTGAAATCATACATCCCCCCCTTACTTCAAAGACCAATCTGTTCACCTCATCTCTTATTACCACACTAAACATATTGCAACTACTATTTTCAATCACAAACATGTATTGCATATTTCTAGATTGATGACTTTAAAGACAAACCCTTTGATTGCACCTGCTCCTCCTCCCAATTCAATTATAGTCCTAATGGGCATATGATAACCGGTGATCTAAATATCGGTTTAAAACAAACAATTACGAGATATCTTTTCAAAAGGTTCAAAATTCTGTGAACCCCAGCACATCAACCGGAAGTATAACTTCGAGATTATGATGGATGCAGTTTAGGACTATGCTAGAATGTGAGAATATAAAAATATATGTTGTGCAATGGCCACAAATTAATGTAAATATACGAAATAAAAATGGTAACATAAGCCACAATTTATTTTACTTTTTAATTGTGGCCTACTTTACCATTTTTATTGTGTTTATTTATATGAATGTGGACGTAGAAAGAAAAGAAGATCTGGAGACATTGTCAGACTTATTCAGGTCGATTAAGATATTAACTATGAATCGCATCCGGCGCTCGAACACATCTATGGAAACTAGGACGCCCTGTATATTTGATAAACCCCTTGATGAAAAAAAATGCAAACCTCCAAAAAATACGTCACAGTACCCGCAGACAAAGCTTTCTAACAATATTGTCTTTGTATGTAAGAAACATTATTTAGATTGTCTTGTTAAGGAGATTTGTATAGACAGTTCATCCGGCAATCCTACTTATACCCCAACTACAATATCTAGGGACAAGATAATCACAAATGGCATTTCTGTGTTAGCATCCTTCGGTATGAAAGGGGATGAAGATAACAGTTATATCCCTAACATTTACTGAGTACCTTAGCTTCACAAAAATCTCTACAAACAGAGATTTAATGCAGGTTCTTTCAGATGCACCACTAAGCCCCTATCCAAACTCCTAACCACTTTATTAAATGCGGTTAGAGATGGCATGAAAAGCTATTGAGAAAAAATCTATTGTGGCATGTGATTATAGTTCCCGGTCATTGTGACATGTGATTGTTAATCCCAGTCATTGTGGCATGTGATTGTAGTTACCGGTCATTGTAACATGTGATTGTAGTTCCCGGTCATTGTGGCATGTGATTGTAGTTACCGGTCATTATGGCATGTGATTGTAGTTCCCGGTCATTGTGGCATGTGATTGCAGTGTCCGGTCACTGTGGCATGTGGTAGTAGTTACCGGTCATTATGGCATGTGATTGTAGTTCCCGGTCATTGTGGCATGTGATTGTAGTTCCCGGTCATTATGACATGTGATTGTAGTTCCCGGTCATTGTGACATTCGATTGTAGTTCCCGGTCATTGTGACATGTGATTGTAGTTCCCGGTCATTGTGACATGTGATTGTAGTTCCCGGTCATTGTAGGTGTTTACTGTTATCCTGCTTTTGAAATAATGACAGAATTAATTGAATGATACCCATATAAAGTAATATGCGTAAATAAATTCTAAATGAACCTATATAAGATAATATTCCGCTGAAGTGAAATATCCATCAATCTGATTGGTAAGCTTGACAGGGGATATGAGACATTTTCCCCTTTGTAGCAATTCTAGCAGAATAAAATTAGTATACGGACTTCACAGGGGATACGTGTTCAAACTCCATGTCTGTGCCCTATACCTCGTCGCCTTAGGGCTCAGGAGATATAAAAGACATGGAATATGAACCCGTATCTCCTGTGAAGATTCTCGAATAGCATATAATATTCATCGATAAATTTTAAATGAATACAAAAGCAACGACAAGAAGGATTATTCTAATATACATGCCAGTATAATGAGCACACAGAGTGAGACAACACATGACACGGTGACGAAACAAACTGAACACAACACTAGCTGTGTAAAAAAAAAAGAAAAAAAAAGAAAAAAAGGTATATTGGTTGACTGATTGGCAAATGTCTTTTTCTTTTCTAATCCTTACTGATCTCATCCACAAATAGCTCCGTGGCGAATATTTATCTTTTGGTATAAAGATAATAACAAGAACAAACCCGCATAACAAACATCACCAAGCTAGCCGAAACTAAAATAAAAATGCGATAAACAAGACAGTAAAGACAATGACATTTCACTAAGACTTGGAGTATTATCAGGAGTTTCGGAGCAGCTCCGTCTATTAAAATTGTAAGACAGACACATTGTAACGATCAGTCAAATGGTGATGACGACCGTAAAATTGTTTCAGTGACAACATTAACAGTGATTGAATGTAACTCTAGCTAAGTAGCTTCTGAGATAGTAATTTTGCTTTGTTGACGAAATTGCTGCATGCATTTATTTGAACGCCAGTAGCAAACGAGAAGTTTGGTATTGTAATGAAACTTAAGACTGACTGGGCGGGGTTTACTTTAAACTTTGAACTGGGACAAATCTACTTTTTCAGTGTAGTGCAAACATTAGGGGCTAAGAATAACAATCAAGTTCATCATTTTTAATCGTGTAGTTGTTATCTTTATAGTGAACACTTTTCAAGTAGTTTGTAATTTGTTTTCCTCAAGATATTCACCAATCAAACATGCAATTGGTCTATTGTACCTATTCATGATTTGAAATGATCAAATCCTGAGTGACAGATAACTCCGCCCAGTCAACCTTAACTTTTCTTACAATATATTACTGCTAAAAATAAAGAATAATAATTGTAAAGTAAAATTGTTACGTTTGTTATTCAATGTGGACTGTCAGTGTCCCAATTGGTCATATAAAGGAAAATAATATAATGATGATATTGTTGTATAAGTGGTCTGCACTGTTTTGCATTTTCAATGTCAAAAAGATGGTTATTTTTAACAATTAAAAGGCTTTGGCATTCATATCAGTTTTAATTATATCAAACCTAAAACAAAAAAAAAAAAGAAAAAAAAACACAACTTGCCTCAAGCGTATTGAAGATAAAGGTGATTGTTTTAACAACCTTTATACATGAATGGAAAACACTTTTAATGTCCAGTTCATTTGGATAGCTTTAATAAAGGTAGTCCTCAAATCTAGTATTTTTTATAGAAAGAAATCATACTAAAACTGAAATTAAAAGATCTGACAAGGCTTTTTCATTTTTCTGAACTTGCCGTTGAAAGGACCTTGTTTTGTATGAATATGAATGTGCAATATGTGGCGCACAATAACTTTTTATTGGTATTTCAATTACCTGTTTGGAAAAGTGTCCTAAATATTTGACAAATATTGTGTCATATCCCTCCTAGTACACTTTTTGAGGGAATAAATGTTGTGTTTGACACAATTTCCTTTATCGAACACCAGATTTCTCCTCAAACTGCTGAATGAGATCGCGGAGTACATGTTGTGCCTATTTCAATTTGGCATGTTTATATTATTGAAAAACCAAAGAATTTAATACTATTGCAGATATTAAGTTCTGCTGAAGATTAGATATTCTAAGAAATCAACATCTTATCATCCGCTTGTTTAATATGTCTTTTCAGAGTATATCTTTAGACGATCTTTGTTTGTAGTTAGTAATGAAGTAAGTTGACGGGGTTTTGTCATAAATTTTTGGAGATACAGTAATATACACATATGTGGAGTTTAGACATATGCTCTTTGTTTTGTCAGTTATGGTGTACTTGTTCATGTGAGAATTTCTCATATGAATGCACTATCAATATTCAACATTTGGCTTTCTTGTTTTGTATAAATTAAACTATTTTCCTGTCCATCTGTATATATTTTGCCCACAACTTCCGATTTTATTAGCCAACTGTTCTTACAGTCAACTTGATGAGTGCCCTGTGGTCGTCTTCATGTTGTATTGTCTATTGGTCCCTGTGTCGGGCAATGGATTACAGTGTTTGTAAGACGACTTTGCCCGATAGTTTATGCTTGTTGACGACCCCGCAACCATGAAATACAGGATACATGGATGTAGCGTTGTTCATCATTTAGCAAGTGAATTCCGCTCAAACCGGCGCTAGGGGCCGTCTTGAACTTACTATGAGGTAGGAGTGTTTGCTCTTTGTTGAAGGCCTCATGGTGACTTCAAGATGAAGAACAACAATAAAAGCGTTATTCCATTTGCTTACTCTTACAACGTATTTATAAGGATTTTGTCCCATGTACATTTACTCCATATCCCTTTATTTGTTCATTTAGGTATCCAGTAAATTGTTTTCGTAACTTACACTGACAAAGATGGCAAACTTGTTATTATTGTAGAGGCCAATTTCATCCAGTATCATACAAAGTGTCAATATCCATCTCCTTTCTCAAGCAGTGGATATGGTGTATTTTGAAGACAAATGTGGCGTTGTTATAGGTCTTGTCGGCTGGAATAATTATGTAGTTGTCCTGAAGAAAAGACAACGTATACCAACGTCTGGATCGTCAAAATATTTCTTCCCATCTTCATGAAGAACAAAGCTACTGAAACATTAATGAACTTCATTAATACAACCTTGATTTTTTGACTAGCAAAATATTATCAGAGCTTAGTAATAAACATGTAAAAGATTTGGCATTTGGCTTTTTTTACCACTTAGTCAGTTAATTTGATGATAGACGTTTAGTTTCAGATCCTGTCTAATCAGGGTAGTCATGTCATAATACGTAAAGCCTAGCCGCGAACCATATTAACAATCGCAACGTTCCATACAGAATAAACATCAATGCTATATTAATCGATAAAAGAGAAGATGCACTAGAGGTCGTATAGAAGGCCAAATTTCCTGCCTCTTACAGTTTTTCCCCCTTTCCATTGGCAATTTAGGTTTCCTCATCCCTAGATATTTTGTTCCATACAGAATAAATATCAATGCTATATTAATCGATCAAAGAGAAGACGCACTAGAGGTCGTATAGAAGGCCAAATTTCCTGCCTCTTACAGTTTTTCCCCCTTTCCATTGGCAATTCAGGTTTCCTCATCCCTAGATATTTTGTTCCATACAGAATAAACATCAATGCTATATTATTCGATCAAAGAGAAGACGCACTAGAGGTCGTATAGAAGGCCAAATTTCCTGCCTCTTACAGTTTTCCCCCTTTCCATTGGCAATTCATGTTTCCTCATCCCTAGATATTTTGTTCCATACAGAATAAACATCAATGCTATATTAATCGATCAAAGAGAAGACGCACTAGAGGTCGTATAGAAGGCCAAATTTCCTGCCTCTAACAGTTTTCCCCCTTTCCATTGGCAATTCAGGTTTTCTCATCCTAGATATCTTGTTTTTCGTATACAATATTTGAACTGAGTAGTCTGATTTGTCGATGCCACTGCTGGTGGACCAGATGTCCCCGAGGGTATTCACCATTCCAATAGTCAGACTGTGTCTGACATGAAAATTTTACCTTGCGTGTCATAGAAATTTACTGCTTTTATCAAAATTTAAACCTCTTAAAAATACTGAAGCTTCATTCCGTGTATGGCACTCGGTAAATGTCATTGGTACTGGATTTGGCTTCCTATTTCGATATATTTGGAAAGGAGTACTTCTTTTTGAACTACTTTTGGATTATGGCTTTCCTTTTTATTTGATTTGAATGCTGCTGATGAGAGGTTACTCCTTCAAACACATGTTCAGCAAAACGAAATTTGCTGTTTTTTGATGCAACTTCGGTATTTTTTGTATTTTGCGTTTTTCTGTTACAGAAAAACTGTCCACTGAACGAAAAAATCGAATAAATAAATCAATCATATTCCATTTCCTTGGTTCACTTTTCCAAGTGCATCATTCACTCTAGGCTAAGTCAATGTATATTTTGTTTTTCTGTGTCACTATTTTTTGCAAGCGTTCTTATGTATGATTTTGAAATCGTTATAATCCAATTGCTAAGTTTTGACGTTCTTTTTCGTTTTTGTTTATTTGTCTTGTCCTTGCTGTCTCATTCATGTTTTATATGAATTGCTTTTTTTGGGGATTTTTGAATTTCCTTTTTACTCCTTTTTGTATTAGTATTGGTTTGCCCTTGTAATCTTATAATGTAAAGTGGTGTGTAGTTATCATTATATAGATTTGATAATGCTCACTTAGGATTGAATTCAATTATTCGAAGATTTTCCGTCTGGTATTCAGTCAATAAATTAGCATTAAATGTTAAGCTTATACGGAAGTCATCTTCAGGAAATGCAGTTTTATCCTGGAGACTTTGAGTCTGATTATTTCAATCAGACATTTATCAATCATGCACTTCAGAAGAACCTTCTGAGACATTTGTTTTAAAACTACCATGTATTGACAGGAAATAACAGAAACAACATGCGTTAGATATTTAAATAAGAAAATGGCAAAGAAGTTTGAAATAAAAAAACAACCTAAGAATACTACGTAATATAAAAATGTAATGTGTAAATTTGCCACTTACAGTATATAAAAAGACATGTTATTGCTCCCCTTAGGGTCGTTGTCTCTTTGACACATTCCCCGTTTCCCTTCTTTTTCTTATTAGTGATTGATTTTCTAGAAACTGTTCGTACAGTAAGTGCTTTAGTTTTTTGTGTTAGTCTTGTATATCATACTGTTAAATTTTAGCTTTGTCTTCGTTAGTGATGTTTGTGGTACAGATTTATTGTGGTTATTGTCTGAATTTTACAGAGATGTACAAAATCTTGCTAAATGTTTCCCTTTGGTACTGGTTAAGGTAGATGGGTAGTCCAAAATTTTTTTCCATAGATTTTCTTTATTTTCTCAGGAAAGTTTCCTGATTATATTAGCGTTAAAATAAAAAAATAAAAAAGTGGGGTCACCGTGCTTGTTTTGAAAATAACTGATATCAAAATAATCAAATATTTCTAATGAATATATAGGGATAAACAGGTATTCGGTTGTTTTCTTTAAAACTATTCCATAGATTTCTTTCTATTTTACTCATATGTTAGCCCTTTGAACATACTTTCAAAACATATAAAGAAAAATGGGGGTCACCGACTGTTTTTTTCCATATAATTTGAAAAATGAGAATTCTCATATTGATATCTATGTAAAATATTTTCATCAGATTATCTCCCTTTTTGAAATATCCTCTTCCAAACTATTTAATTTTCAAATTACCAAACATCATCCAATTAGATAAATACATATAAAATTAAGTCAGTGTAGATCCTTCGCTTTTTGTGTTACTGATATAATATTTATTGATGCATTATAAATACAAATATTTGCATATTTAAAAAACAGATAATACCGCAACAGTATAAATAACAAATTCAAAATGGCGGAAGACTACCGATCTACCTTAAGGGTTAGAGAAGTAAGTGAGAACCAAACCGTCAAACTTAAACGAATAATCCAAGGACAACGACAACATAAACAAAACAGATAAAAAACATGAGAAAGGCACAGAAAAGAAAAATAAAGACACACACACACATACAAAAAAAACACAGACCCAATAAGATCATATGCACCGGTAGAGTAAACATCTCCTGCTATCAAATTCAGTAGAAGTAACATCTACTATGGATTTTTAATTGGTTTTGTCTACGGGTTAGAAAATTAGATTAACCGATCAGCTACCAAACAGATCTTTGAAAACCATAAATGCCTCACTGACAGTGACGGGTGCTGTATGCAGGGACCCTGCCTTAAAACCTGTTATCACTCTGTTGTTTGTAATTCACACTGTTGGTGCTTTAGTTGTTAGTGTTGTATTTGTGGCGTCGTGTGTTTTGTAGGTGTTCAGTGTCTTCAGTCTTCTGGTGTTGCCGTGTCTCTGGACTCTTAGACTTTGTTCCTTCGGTATTCAACTGTTTGTTTTTTAAATTGTGTTTTGATACACGCCCTCACGAAATCTTAATGGGGTCATAATAAAAATTATCTAGTGTTTTCGTAATTACGAGATATGAATTATATGGTAATTATGAGATGATTTTTTTCATTACCCTATTAGGTTTTCGTAGGTTCTGGTAAAGGTAAAAAATTTATCTAATTTTTCTATATTATCAGATTATTGGTTTGATAAGTGGAATATTTGTTTGTATCACATAAATAACATTTAACATTGAATTCATACGTTTAACAAAACAACCAAAATGAAATAAGAGAATATTTTTCCGATTTCTATATTCCAGCGGTCTTGTTTAATTTCACCCTGAAAACCTGAAAATATGATCTTTTTAAGTATTTTGATTGAACAACAAAATACGGAAGTTACTCTAAATTTACCTTCTGCACATGACCACTTCGACAACTCGTGTCCGTCAGTGCAGAGGAAAAAATAAAAACATTGAAAATCAGGAATACGAAAGATGTACAACGTTAATCAATTTTGTAAATTTTTTTATGATTTCCTTTCTATTGGCACCAAGAAAACATTCTTAATTGATGCTTTGAAACAGTAGCAGGCCATTTCGTTTTTAACGTTAACCGACTTGCAATACTCATATCGTTAATAAAATAACAGATGAAAAAAGGAAATACTGATTCCCAAGACCATTCTTAAAGTGAAGTCTAGACAAATTTGTGAGAAGCCTGGAGCGTTTAACTTTTGAATGACCCATTTAACACATTTTCAACGGAAAAGTACCAGAAAAACTGTCCTTTTGGACTTGAAATGTTGTCTTTTGTGTTTTGGAATGTTGTCGACAACGGCAGTAGAATACCGAAGGAACAAAGATCAAGATTACTTAAATCAAAGTCCAGAGAAAAGGGCAAAAGTAAGAACACCAGAAGACGGAAGACCAGTTGGTCTTCTTTATTTATAACAAGGGTAAACATTTCAAAACTGATGGAATACATCGTAAAATATTGATATTTATATTTTCAAGATCTGATCAATGCATCACATTTCTAAACTGATGTTTTTTATTTTCATGGTCTAACTAACATATTATATTTCTAATCTGATGGTTATATACTGTTGGTCATAAATATGGAACATTCGTATTTTCTAGGCCAACATTTGAAGTTTGGAATCATTATGCATGAAAGTGTGTGGATGAAAATATAATATTTTGCTGCAAACATTGTTTTCTAAATGTAAAATACGAAAGTCTCTGATTCTACGAATCTCTCAGACCACTCATTCAACCCGTTCTGAAACCCACTTTTTGGTGAAAATGGGACATTTTTTTAAAATCAAATATTAGGTATACAAATATTTCCAAAAAATGCAATTTTCAAAGCCCATCGTTTACAAGAATAATTTAAGTGATGATTTCAACAATTTTTAAAGGATAATTTCTTTTTTTAAAAGTCGCAGCCCTTAAATATCACAGGCATTCTCAACAAAAAGTTTTCCATATTTATGACAAAGAGTATATTTTCAGGGTTTTACCAACAGTTTAGACTTCTAAACTGATATCTATATTTTCAGGGTCTAACCAACACATTACAATTCTAAACTAATATTTATATTTTCATGGTATAACAAATATATTGCACTTCTAAAATGATATTTATATTTTCAGGGTCTAACCAACGCATTATACCCTGATCAACCCAGTCTAATCCTAGCTAGTAATGGAGCCGAGTGTATTATGATTTCCAAAAAGTTTTTCCTTGAAAAGTGCAGTGACGAAGCCCTTAGGAATATTAATAAATTTGTACGTACTATTGATCTTATATATTTACAAATATAATACAAAATAATATATATCGTTAGATCTGATAATACGTAGTGTTCATCGGGAGTCTTTACTCGTTCTCTTTGGACTGAAAAAAGCTGGAGCACTTTTACTGGTAATTAAATTCCTTAAATTAAACACCTTAATAATCTCATAATGAAACTGTACAAGATATAACTTTGTTTTTGCTATTAATTGTCTTTGATTAAACATTTGGTATGTGTTTTATCTAATAACCTGCATCACAACCAAGGCTCAAGACTTGGTAGGCATTTGTATTCCAACCAAGGTCCAAGGCTGGTTAGGCATCTGAATCTCTATCAAGGCCCAAGGTTGGGTTGGTATCTGCATCACTACCAAGGCCCAATGCTGGTAAAGCATCTGCATCACTATCAAGGCCGGGTAGACATATGCATTACAACCAAGGCCCAAGGCTGTATAGTGATCTGATCACAACCATGGCCCGAGGCTGGGTAGGGACTTTTTCACTATTCATATCTCCATTAATGAAGGAACATACAGAAACAAATGGTTTTACCCGTCATTGTTTTCTTCCGATCCCCAGTAGTTATATTTGACTTGATATAATTACACCTTCCTATATATCATCATACAAGAAAAGAAACGATCACCACTGAGTATTCCTTTATACATTAAAATTGGAAAGCTAATATCTCTCAAAATACTTATTTGAATAATTTGAAACTTCTACAGATTGTTTCTCTCATCACGGAGACAAAACATTTTGGAATTTTCTATTTCATTTTCTCAAAAAAAAAACCCGAAAAAACCCCCAAAACAACGTTTTCACCAAAAAATGAAAAATGGTTAAAAAGGATGAATTTTTATCCTTTTGAGCCCCTACCTGTAAGATGTTGTTGTAAACTGTTTTTGTAACTGTAAACAATACACCTTTGGAACAAGCCTATTCTTGGAAGAACAACTCTGACTTTTCTTTTCATAAACATTCAACAGAAGCCATTGCTGCTACTTTGAGGTGTCTGCAGGGTATTATTTTCCTATTATACAATTTTGTAAAATTTCGTAAGGAATAACAATATAACAATATAAAATACTTTGGAACTTTCTTTACATTTTAAATAATTATTTTGTTCAATGTGTTAATGAACGAAACCTGAATAAATAAGTATTCGAAAAAAAATGTCGGAATAATACCACTGAGATACCTTAAAATTAATTTTTTAAAAAAGCACCTGATGTCATTCTGTTTTTTTTTGAGAATTCACTCTCTTAGTGCTTTAGTTACTTTGTGTTGTATTTGCAGGCATGTGGTGTCTTTGTTCTTCCGTCTTGTGGTGTTCTTGCTTTTGTCTTGTCTCTGGACTTTGATTTATGTATTCTTGTGCTTTGTTCTCTACTGCCGTTGTTATTGCTAAAATATCTATGAAACTATACATCGTTAAGGGAGTATGATCTTCAGATTTTAGAAGCATTCAATATCCTCATGTTTTACCCATTCAAACAGTGTTAAATTTTTTTGTACATGGATCCTATTTTCTTGGTCATAAGTCACTTTAAATGCATAAAATAGACAATGTACAAAATTTTATCAATTTCCAATTATATTTTAATATATTTAAGGCATATAAGGAGCTAATGACAAATGATGGAAAAATCCAGATAGAACTGTTTCCCGCCAAAATTTTAATGTCTTATATATAAAAATTCTTACATGGATTTTCAAAATGTTTTATTAGCAAAGCTCCTCGAAACAAAAGGCAAGAGTATAAATTCTCCGGCACTAGTACTCCCTTAAACAAGTTTCATGTTTCTTCTTTTGTTAAGTTTATATATATATATATATATATTAATAAAAGAACAAGTACAAATTATCCTCAGCATCTTCGAAAAAGATAGGACTAAAAGGTAAAAAAGAAATTATAATACATCGGAAAATAATTTATAGATGTCTTGTATGTACCTATTTTAACTGTTGGGTGATTTTTTATTTTATTGGAGCTGTCGCCAAATGACAACCAGATATGCCTCCGCTCACTGAACCCTGAATGAATATAGAAAGTGCAAATTTAAGTATGTGTGGACACAATATATGTGTTAAAACAGTAAAAGTATGGACACAATGATATATCCCCCTTTTTCCACAAATTATACAGGTGAAATTCTGAGTTCTAAAATCATTTCTTAATTCTTGGCAACCTTTCTGTAAAGTTTCATCAAATTTGAGACACTTTGAATTTCCCCGCATTTTTTCCAGTTTCCATGGCAACAGCACCCTCTTTGAAAATTCTAAGACCAAAAATTATTTGTATTGGTGCTAGGCAACCTTCTTGTAAAGTTTCATTCAATTTGAAGCACTTCAAAATTTCCAGCCTTTTTCAGTTTGCATGGCAACCGTAGCCATTTTGCATATTATCTACTGATTATGAGTTATATTCCTTTGAAATAGTTTCAATATGCTTGCAAAGTGTCTGAAAACATCTAAAGTTGTGTTTTTATTCGTACGGACGGACGGACGAACGAACGAACGGACAGACAAGGGTAAAACAATATGCCCACGACTTTTCGTTGCGGCTATTTAAATATCATATTTGTTCATTACAGGAATCTCCTTTTCCTAATGATGAAGATTTACAAAACCGTTTACAGGAATATGTCAACTGGACACACCATAGAAAACAAATATATAACACATTGGTCAAAGATATTTATACTAGAAAAGAAAATAGAAAACAGTGTATGCATAACTTATCATTTAGACATGTATAGTCAACTCCGTAGAATAAAGATTACTTCAAATGTGCAACTTGTTATAAATAGATCAGTAATATGCTGCAATACAGTATTTTAATTAATCTATGTGTTTTGTTATACCACTATTTTACATATTCATTGACTTGTAGAATGTCTTAAATAAGTAAAGGAAATTGCAGTCTTTCATTTTATGCTAAAGTCTCAAGTTCCTGGTTATATTGTAATTTTTATTCATTTGTAAAAACATTGAATGAGCATTAAACGTTACTGTCACTCGAGTTTATTTTCATTGTGACGTGAACTGGTGTGACGTTAAAGAATCCCAATAATCGACATTTGCGATTAGTTATTTACTGATTGGAGATGAGTGCACATAAAAGCATCCCAACCAGAAAACTACATGAATGAAAGAACTGGAGTTTTAGGACGACTCGTTTATTACACCATACTACCACTTGTTTAAGTAGTCTGGGAACTTTCTTCAGTCTTACCATGTACTTGTATTTTTCTCAGGTTTAAGCGTTCGTTCAATTTAAATTCCTCCTGGTCCTGTGCTACAATTTAAGTGTATGTTTGGTACATATATCTATGTTACTGAAAGCATAGTGCACAATACCCCTTAATTTATGGGCAACATACTTTTTGCACCTCTGTTCCGACAGGAAATCACTTCCTACCAAAGCTAGTAGAGAACTTTTCAATAGTGTTGTACTCCTTTGTTTCCAAAATATACCAGGCATTTCTGATTTAATTATCAACCAATGCAAAAACTGATGTGACAGCATTAATGGTACACGAGTATAGAATTTAGCTGTGCCAATACAAAAAGTTTGACTATCGAGGCATATCAAGGAACATACATATAAATTTAGCTGTGACAATACAAAAAGTTTGACTATCGAGGCATATCGAGGGACATACATATAAATTCAAGATAATCAAAGATGCCAACAACGTGTATATATGGTTTTAATCAAATTTAATCAAATGACTCGAGTAAAAAAGTATTTACATAAGACAAAAGGCCTTTTTGTTGCTTTCATCGTCATTACATTTATGCAAAAAGATTTTGCTATATCAGATTAAGCCAGATTATAATTAAAAACGTAAAAAAGTTAGAAGGCAAATCTGGCTAAGGCTTCACCATTTTTATAACAATAAAGAAAAAACTATCCTTGCACAAAACCTTTTCTTTGATATCGTGGTCTTTACTATGTGCACTTGTCTTTTTTCGAGCGGGCGATTCTTCCCTTTTGAATTATTGATAAATAAAAACGATCTGATTGATGATGTATGTACATTGTATAGTCTTGTAATACGAGTTGTCCTATTTGATGTATCATAATGGATAATATTACATGTGTCTCATACATTGTTTTGTACAATACTTAGTATGTTTTTCTATAATTCATTGTTTTCAGTATTGTTTTATTTGAGAAATTTTCTTATTGTTTTTGTAAGAATAATTTAAGGGCTGCTGTTAAACTATCCATGTCTCCTCGCGTATATTTGTGCTATTATTATAATATTTGGTACGAAATGTTCGATCGAGAATTTGATATTTGCAATTCTTGATAAATGTTGAGATGCCCTTAAATCACTATTAAATTAAATTTACAATAATTTCAATTGCTACTGCAACGTCATATTTAATTAGTGAAGGTCATGAACAACAAAGAAGTTATTTTCTCGATAAACGCTTCTTGCTCATTAATTTGCTCTGAGGAAAATAGTTCTGTATATGATGACGTCAAATTCAGTGACAACATTGTTTAAGTTCAAAGGATTGGAATTATAAGAAATAAAAGAAATTATGGAGGAGTTTATGCATGTGTAAACGCGGCATTTCATGTACAAACTTTATATAAAGTCCTTCGGACTTTATTCAGTTTGTGAGTGAGTCGGCCGCGTTTACACATCGATAAACTACTCCAAAATTACTTTTATTCCTATAGTAACTTCGGTATTATATTATTTTTAACTACCGGTTACATGCCTCTGCTGGTGGACTGATAGTCTCTGTACGTATTCAACAACTCAATTTATTTTGGGACTGTTAACTAAGGGTTATTTCAATCTTAACTCTGTCCTTGGATGATTAAGATCCTATTGATTATATGTTATCTGTTGGCTTATATACAAATATGGGTATATATTTAACATGCCGCTGACTTTTGTTGGTACTGGTACCAAAATACAAAAAATACATAAGTGGCAAAAATGAACAGTAAATTTCGTTATGTTGTACACTTGTTTCATGGAGTATTAAACCTCTCATCAGCAGCATTAGAATTAAATAATATGGAAAGCCATAATTAACAGTAAATTTCGTTATGTTGTACACTTGTTTCATGGAGTATTACCTCTCATCAGCAGCATCAAAATCAAATAATATGGAAAGCCATAATTAACATTAAATTTCGTTATACTGTACACGTGTTTCATGGAGTAACCTCTCATCAGCAGCATTAAAATCTAATAATATGGAAAGTCATAATAAAAAAATTGCAAACAAAGAAGTACTCATTACCAAAAATATCGAAATAGGAAGGCCGGGTGTCCCCAGTTCCTATCGTTGTTAACGTTTGTCTTTTGTCTTACTCTTGTTTTTCCTGTGTAGTTCCTTAGAAGATTGTGGCATGAAATTTTAATTTTCAGCCATTGTAGGCGTTTCCTGTTATCTAGTCTTTTTGCATTTATGGTTTAATTACTGTTAACAATTTGATCTGCACTGAAGAGATATGACCATCTTCAGAAACTAAATTTGCAAGAACGTTATTGTATTATTGAAAGTTTTTTTATAAAACACTGGACTAGGTCAAGTAGAAAAGATGGTGCAAAAGCAAAACCAAATGTTTTCTCGCATGAGCATTTGTATTTCATATTTCAAACGCCAGTGGTAATTCTCATTTTATGATCAATTTTGTTACCTCCACTTAATATTCTAGTTTCTAGATATACATAAATAAAATGGGAACGATATACAGAAGCAAAACACCTTACATGGACAATTTATAATGTAATTTTGACTTCTATAAAATCTTTGTAATGACAATTACTACAACTTACCATCTAAAAACTGAGGCAAATTGTACGAAACTCTGCTTGAACCAGTGACAGTAGAATACGAGTTAATAAAACAAAAACAATGTCCAGACTCCAGAGACATGAAAGAAAAACATGAGACATCCCGAAAAATACGTAACTAAAACATAAGCACTTACAATATGAACGCCAATAATTTTAAACCGTTCCTGGTACATTCAGTACTGTACACATACTAGTATAATAGTATCAGATACAAACGTTACATTGATTCGTCTTAATCATAAAAATACTGGGTAACTATTACTGTCCATCAGCTTTATCAGCCATTTACCGAGGATAACGGAAGTTTCCTTACAGGATTTTGTCGTCTGGGCTATTGATGTTTTAATTTGTGTGTTAATGGGTCTAAACTGAACTCGTTGGCTCAGTGTAAAGCAATAAAGTGACAGAGATAAATTCATGGCTTCAGAAGAGCCAAATCATTAACCAAAAACTTAAAATACACTCAAGGTATGTTCGACCGCCGTTGCAATTGACACTACAGAAGTTTTACGATCTTCACGATAGGGATGAACGTTTATAGCAACAGAAAAAAAAATAAAAGAAAACACCAACAATGGCCGAAAATTACAATCACGGACCACAACCCAAAAGGGAACGGAAAGTAGATTGATTGATAGATTTAATATTGTTTAACGTCTACTCAGCAAAATTTAAGCAATATAAAGAGAACAAATTTGTCAATAAATAATCATTTTGAATGTGAATAAGGTCACGGGATGGGAAATTCTGACCGCCTCTGGAAATGTAGGGTGAAATCGAAAGGGGTGAAGAATTAAGCATTGTAGCAGATCACCTACGGACCTCTCAAAAAAGGACTTGCTACAAGGGTTCTTTAACATGCAGGAAGCGTGACATTTCTTTCAACACGCGGACCTGAATTTACTTTCCATGATGGGCTGTGTATTTATTAATCCGTCACAACCACCAGTTTTGGATGGGTTGCACCCCGCAGTCTGGAATCAGTTCAAGAAGAGATGCAATACTCTCAATTGTTACGAGGAGATATGCCATATTCATTGCAGGAAAAGATAAATTGCTCATTATGAGGATTGATGTCAAACTCGTTACGAAGTGAGATACCACACTTTAGTTAGCGGATATGTAATACGGGTTATAAAGTCAAGACGTAATACTCGATATACGAGATGCAAGACTCATTCTGAAGAGTGATGACACAACCGTTACGAGGAGATATGCAACACTCATATGCTTGATATGAGAAGAAATGCAAAATTCGTACAAGGAGAATGAATAGAGAGCTAATACTCGTGAGGATAGATGCTACACTTGTAATGAGGAGAGATACCACGCTTGTTGTGAGAAGAGATACCACGCTTATTGAGAGGAAAATTGCCCCGCTTGTTGTGAAAAGAACTGACATGCTTATTGTGGGAAGAGATGCCACACTTTTTAGAAGAGATGTCACACTTGTTGAGAGGAGAATTGCTACGCTTGTGTAAATAGAGATGCCTTGGTTGTTGTTAGGAGGAATGCCGCGCTTGTTTTGAGAATTGAATTTTTTGTGTGAGGATGGATGCAATTCTTGTTGTGCGGAGGGATGCAATGCTTGCTGTTAGAATTGCCAAGCTTGTTGTAAGGAGAGATGACATGCTTTTGAGAAGAATTACCACGCTTGTTGTGAAGAGATGCCATGCCTTTTTTGGGAAGAGATATCAAGCTTATTGTGAGAAGAGATACCACGCTTGCTGAGAGGAGAATTGCCAAGCTTTTTGAGAAAACAGATGCCAAGTTTATTGTGAGGAGTGATGCCATGCTTGTGAGGAGTGATGCCACGCTTGTGAGGAGAGATGCCACGCCTGTTTAGTGGAGTATAGAAGGCTTGTAAGGAGAGATACTACGCTTATTATTAGGAAAGATGCCACGCTTGTTGTGAGGAGGATACCACATTTGTGAGAATTGCCACTCTTGTTGTTAGGAGAGATGGTACACTTGTTGTTTGGAGAACTGCCACGCTTGTTGTGAGGAGAGATGCCACGCTTGTGAGAATTTCTAAGCTTGTTGTGAAGAGAGATGCCACACATTTTGTGATGAGAACTTTTAGGGTGAGGAGGGATGCAACTATTGTTTTGATGTAATATGACATATAATGAAATATGTATTGATTTTTCTAAAACATGTTTTACTGTAGTTGTTATACAAAAATATCCAAATATCTCACTTATTCACAACCGACGCACAAAATAGAAACTACACGTAACAATGAATTCTGTAATCTCACACAACCAGACAATTATTTAGCCTGTTACATGAAACTTCTATTCAATGACCAAGCATGCTCTCTCAGACTAAATGAAATAACTAAGCTTGTTATATTAGATTATAGTACAACAACTAAACCTGTTATCTCAGATTATGATACAATGAATAAGCCTTTTACTTCAGGCTGTTAAACAATAACGAAGCCTACTATTTCAGACTGCCATACAAAAATTATTGCAACACTAATATCTACATACAATAATTAACCTGTTATCTTCGGGTAAAATGCAATAACTTAATCTGTTATCACAGACAACCGTCAATAACGGTTGTGAAGAGATGCCATGCCTTTTTTGGGAAGAGATATCAAGCTTATTGTGAGAAGAGATACCACGCTTGCTGAGAGGAGAATTGCCAAGCTTTTTGAGAAAACAGATGCCAAGTTTATTGTGAGGAGTGATGCCATGCTTGTGAGGAGTGATGCCACGCTTGTGAGGAGAGATGCCACGCCTGTTTAGTGGAGTATAGAAGGCTTGTAAGGAGAGATACTACGCTTATTATTAGGAAAGATGCCACGCTTGTTGTGAGGAGGATACCACATTTGTGAGAATTGCCACTCTTGTTGTTAGGAGAGATGGTACACTTGTTGTTTGGAGAACTGCCACGCTTGTTGTGAGGAGAGATGCCACGCTTGTGAGAATTTCTAAGCTTGTTGTGAAGAGAGATGCCACACATTTTGTGATGAGAACTTTTAGGGTGAGGAGGGATGCAACTATTGTTTTGATGTAATATGACATATAATGAAATATGTATTGATTTTTCTAAAACATGTTTTACTGTAGTTGTTATACAAAAATATCCAAATATCTCACTTATTCACAACCGACGCACAAAATAGAAACTACACGTAACAATGAATTCTGTAATCTCACACAACCAGACAATTATTTAGCCTGTTACATGAAACTTCTATTCAATGACCAAGCATGCTCTCTCAGACTAAATGAAATGACTAAGCTTTTTATATTAGATTATAGTACAACAACTAAACCTGTTATCTCAGATTATGATACAATGAATAAGCCTTTTATTTCAGGCTGTTAAACAATAACGAAGCCTACTATTTCAGACTGCCATACAAAAATTATTGCAACACTAATATCTACATACAATAATTAACCTGTTATCTTCGGGTAAAATGCAATAACTTAATCTGTTATCACAGACAACCGTCAATAACTAAATCTTGTATCTAAGATTCATATAAAAACTAAATATGTTTTGTTCAGACTGATATACAATATTAAACTAAATCTGTCATGTCAGACTTTCATTCAATATCATTAAATAACTAACATGTAATAGTCCATTGTGTATGACATTACCGATCTACTAGTTTCTTTTGTGTAACCAATTTATCAATCTGAGTAATCCATAGGTGTTATTTTTTTACCAAACAGGTATTGCTCTACTACAACAAATATTGGATTAGTATTAGGCTTAGTTATTGTAAGTCAGTCTGTATTATTGTCCATTGTGTATGACCTCACCGGTCTACTAACAATTTGAGTAATGTATAGGTGTTATTTTTTTTTACCAATAGGTATTACTCTACTACAACATATGTTGGATAAAGTTTTTGGAGGATTGCTTTTGTTAGCTTATCAAAACATGGCCCTTTTGAATTGTCCATCAATACTATTGTATATCAATCTGATATGGCATGGGGAGGTTTTACGTTGATCTGTTGATGAAAAAGAGACTACATATAGTTTATATTCAATGAAAAAAGAATGTACTTTACTGAATTATTAAAATTACATTATTTCAAAATGAATATTGCTGTATTAATAAAAGGAAATTGATTTTTTTAAACAAAATTTTCTTCCATAAATTGAGTAGATTTATCTTTTAAGCTCATGAACTGGCTATGCTAGGGTGAGCTTTTGCCATCACTTTCCGTCCGTCGTCCGTCCGTCCATCGTCCGTCGTAAACTTTTCATTCAAAGATCTTCTCCTCTAAAACCACTGGGCCAATTGGAACCAAATTTGGTCACAATAGTCCTTATGTGGTCCCCTTTATGAATTGTATCCGGCAGGTCCGTACCTCATCAAAGATAGCCGCGAGTGCGGAACATAGTTTTAACATTGGACCCTATGAGAAAACACATTCAAAGATCTTCTTCTCAGAAAGTACTAGTCCAAAAAGAACCAAACTTAGTCACAATGGTCCTTTGATAGTCCCTTCCAAAAAAAAGCCGCCAGCGGGGAACATAGTTTTAACATTGGACCCTATGGGAATCTTCTCAGAAACAACTGGTCCAAATAGTACCAAACTTAGTCACAATGGTCCTTTGATGGTCCCTTCAAAAAGAGGTCCGACAGGTCCGTACTTCATCCAAGATGGCTGCAAGGGGGACATAGTTTTAACATTTGACCCTATGGAAAACACATTAAAAGATCTTCTTCTCGAAAACTTCTAATCCAATTAGAACCAATCTTAGTCACATTGGTCCTTAGATGATCCCTCCCGACAGGTCAATACCTCACCCAAGATGGCCGCCGGAATATACTAGTAGTTTGACTTGAATTGGACATTATGGAAAATAAATTCGAAGATCTTCTCAGAAACTATTAGTCAAGTGAAATTATAGAGCCAAAGTTTGTCACAATTGTGGTAAGATGGTCCTGTCCAGAAAGGTCCTTATGTCCTTACAGTCCAAGGTGATGGCCAGTAGGGTACGCATATGGTTAAATGTGAAACACATTCAAGCCTAAAATGATTTAATAACACAAATAGCTACAAAAGTTTTATTGTACATACAGATATATTCTTTTTATTACTAGAAATTATACTTTATATATCAAATAGTTCTAATTATGCACATCAACATACTTTTTAGGGAGTGTCTATAATAATAAAAGATAGATATAATGAAAAGTGAAAATTTTAAAAAGGAAGGGATATATAAACTTAATTTTCTTTTCAAACATGTTATAATTACTACAATTTATGAGGACAATCTCAACCACTTTTCTTTTTTAAGGGGCCTATGAATGCTTTGATTTCAGCAATATGTATTACTTTGAATTTAAGGGGAATCCCTGCCCAAATTTTTTTTTGGAATTGTGGTCTGATATAGGTTGTAATGGATGGAGGAGCTCTTAATTGTCATGGAAACCAAAGAGAAAACTTAAATTTTAGAAAAAAAGTATACCGCTACATATTTTATTTACAGTTTCAGCAATATGTATTATATATATTATAAGGGGAACCCCTGCCCAATTTTTTTTTGAACGTGGGTCTGATGTTGGTTATAATGGATGATGGTGCTTTCAGTTGCCATTGACACCAAACAGGAAAACTGAAGTTTTTGAAAAATTCATTCTGCTAGATTTTAAATTCCAAACCAAGGTTGCTTCTAGCAGTGAACATAGTTTAAACTCTGGACCTTATTGGAAATACCATTCATCTCTCTATGTCAGCCATGGCCCAGGTGAGCGATACATTCCTCTTGAGGGCCTTTTGTTATAAGGTTATACTTTTTCAAGGTTAAAACCTCCCCAGGCCATAACTGATTGATATACAATAGTATTGTTGGACAATTCAAAAGTACCCTGAGACCCTGTCTTACAATAACTAAGCCTAATACCTTCAAAAGATCAAATAACTAAATATGCTATCTTAGACTACCATTCCATTACTAAACATGCTACCTCAGACTACTATATACTAAATGAGCCTGTTATCTCAGACAACCATTGAACAACTATGCCTGTTATCTCAGACTACCACATAATAACTAGATATTGTATCTCAAACTGTTATACAATATGAAAGGCTGTTATCTCAGAAAGTCATACAATAACTAATCCTTTTATCTCAAATTACCATACAATTACTGAGTCTGTTAACTAAGATTACCGAGCAAAAACCAAATCTATTATCTACAGTTGTTCACAGTAGTTCAGTAACAAATGCTATTATCTCAGAAAATCATACAATAACTAAACTTATAGTCTAAAACTACTAAACAATGACTAGACATGATATTTCAAGCCAATATACAACAACCAAGCCTGTAAACTTAACCTGTTTTAAAAAACTACTTTGTAATAATTAAATATGTTTTTTTTCAAACTCGTACAAAAACTTAATCTGTTTTTTAGACCATCATACTAATTACTAAGACTGTAATCTGAAGACTGCCATACAACATATCAAGACTACCATACAATAACTGAGACAATAATGCTGATCCAATGTAAAATTAAAACATATGATATGTTCAAATCTAAGATTATGTAAAACATTCTACTTTTGCGTTGACAGAAGTTTTTACATATTCCTTTGTCATTTGTAAAGATCGATCGTAAAATTGACAAAGCAATTTCCATAGTTATTAGATATTAACGTCCATAGCATTCCCGTTTTGTAATTGACAAAGTTGATTTATACATCACCAAATGGTCCCTTTCTTAATAATGCAACACTATTTATCACAGTAAAAGTCTTTGCTTTATAACGATTAAGATACAAAATATCAAGTTTATGTTTTGCTGTAGTTTTTGTGTAATTAAACCTCTTCCGGAGAAATATTCACAGTAACAACAATAAAACCACTATCAACTGAAAATTGACAGGCACAATTTCACAGGCGACATAACGGTTATTGATTGACTACAAAAATTATACATAATGACAACCAACTTATTTCCATAGATATGACATGTTTTAAACAAAATTAAAGAACTCTGACATGCGTACAATGACAGCAGCAGAAATAAGACTTCAAGTTAGTTGTTTTCCCCGAAAAATGTTTGTTGTAGTGCTGATTACCACTGTAGTACAAATTCCATGTCTGTTCTCTCTGTTAAATGTATTGCAGTTGCTAATTTATTTTATGTTGATCCATTGTACACGACACCATTAGCTCTGTCATGGAATTTCAGATAAAACATGAATATGAAGTTATCTCTCTGCGTAACATCGTATTTGATATTTTAACTCGAACATTCACTTTATTTTCAGTGATTATGACTACTGAATTGTACATCTAGTGTTTCCAGTATTACTGGTAATAAGGGAACGTGAGGCACTACTCCTTAACTGTGCCGTCAGAAGGTCCGTTCGAATGCTAGGTCTCCGCGCGTTTGGGGCTATTGTCCCACATGCCTCGGACAAACGACGCCGAATGGAAACACTCTTCCTTCCGGTGGAACTAGCATCATCTTCAATGACAGCAGGGTGAACTTTTCGGTGCAATGACGGACTCATTTCGGCTGGTAATTTTGCCAAAGTAAAAAGTCTAATAAACGCTTCTTCCACATTTATATTACGTTTCGCTGAAGTTTCAATGAAACTGACATTTGTGTATTGACGACACAGTTCTTCTCCTTCAGAATAATCAATTTCCCTGTGTTTTTCCCTGTCACACTTGTTTCCTAGTATAACGATAGGAATACACAGTTTTGTGGTTATTCCAGTTCTACATTGTCCCTTTATTTCGTATATCTGTTGGCAAAGTCTTGTTACCTCATTAAAAGATTCACGGTCGCAAATATCATACAGCAGAAGGAATATATCACCTGAAAAAAATTACTTATAATTACCTTTTGTATATTTAACTGAAAAAAGCTTTAACTAACTGGTAAATCCTAAAGACAAAATATGTCAATGATAAAAAAAAAATATTTTAGGTGATATGCATTGGCGGATCCAGAGGGGGGTTCCGGGGTTGGAACCCCCTTTTTTCTGGACAATCATGTATTTTTTAATGAATATCCTCATGTTTTATTAAGAAATACCCCAAAAAATCTCCTTCCATTTTCAATTGAAACCCTCCCTTTTCTAATTACCTGGATCCTCGCCTGATATGGTAAATTATAAATGTTTCTCCAAATTATCTTCCATCAAAAGCTATTATTGAAATTGACAAATGTATTTTGGCACTTCGTACAAGAAAACGTATCTATTCAACTTATCTTGCCTTCAATCAAATTTTACCCAGATGCATGGTTTTGTATTACAATTTATATTTTGTTCTGACTTTGTACAAACCTTTACCGGTCCTGAAAAGTAAAAGTTAAAGAATCGATTTTTAACAAACAACACATTTTTTACTTGTTATTCTAATAACGTTATAAAATTTAGTTTTTTTTTTGCTACGTGCATGTGACCGTATTAATGATGTTAATTATCTACTAGGCCATTTTTATGTTATTATTTCTGTCTGTAATAAATACGGTTAATTTCTATATATAAAAGACATGAAAGCCTTCTATACTGACATCCAAGACCCTTACAAAGCCTTTGAAATGTGCAAGTGAAAAAGAATTGGACAGCATCGATCACATCCATAAGTAAAGACAGGCTTCTATCACTATTTCTCTCACTGTACATTCATACTATGATTGACAGAGTTTGTCTCTCCTGCGGAGTGGAGTCCGTAAAAAGATCCCCGCTCGAGAGATGTATGCTCTCTATAAATTTCAGTAATGGTGTACTTGTTCGTGAGAGAATTTCTCATATGGATATACTATCATACTTTCAAATTTTGCCATTTATTTTTGTAATTTCGAAATGAAATTCTGACCACCTGTTTAAAATGCCCACATCTCACTATTTTATAATGCCAAGTTTTCTTACAATCGACTTGATTAGTGCCCTGTGTTTGTTGACAGCCCACATCCATGACCAAGAAAGACATGGGTGTAGCGTTGTTCGACAATTAGCAAAGAATTCCGCTCAAACCGGTGCTAGAGGCCGTCTTGAACTTACTATGAGGCATGAGCATAGCTAATTGTTGAAGGCCTCATGGTGACTTCAAGATGAAGAACAACAATAAAAGCGGTGTTCCTTTTCTTGTTTTTATCATGTATTTGTAGAGACTTTGTCTCATGTACATTTACTCCATATCCTTTCATTCACCATTTATGAATAATATGAGCCAACAAAATGCTAGATCAATTAAACTGAACAAACAATTTTCAATGCTTAACATGGAAGTAATTGTCTAATTATAGTTTTTTTAGTTTTATACATTCATTACTTTCTTCATTTTACTTCTAGTATATAATATCAACTAAGAAATATAGATTTCACCACGAGATCCCGTTCATTACCATATTTTATCCACTAGAAATAGTTAAATTTTAAAATTCTAATTGCGAGGCTTGCCGAGCATTTTAAATTTTAAGAATTTAATTATCGAGAGTAAATAAGATACATGTATGGTTAAAGTGTTGCAATCTTTTTCTCTAATGATAAATGTAATACCGAGAAGTGTATTCCGAATAGACGTTGAATATGAAAATTTATCTAACGGGTCAAAATCTGTTTAAACTTGACATATCATTAGAGAAATATATATATACACACCATATTAAGGGACAGATAGAATGTTGCTACTCAGGAATTGAAAATTCGTGAAAAGAAAAGAAAATAATCTAAGATTTTATACATGAATCTCTGTTTTTAAGTTCGTGATACTCATTGAAGCTTTTAGTATTTTTTTGTAAATTATTATAAAGAGCCAGCGCAAATGAAATTAAAATTTTATGATAATATGTTTATTTACGACATGTGTGATTCATACATCCACCGACATCTTTTTAGTTCGATTAAATGATTCCTGTATGATTTAATAAAAGACATGTTTTTTTTTAGTAAAATTTGTTTTTAATTTTTTGGTAGTGTTGTTCAGTCACGTTTACTAAAAACCTTAAAGAACCATGAAAAATCCTGTGAGAAATTGAGTATAAATAATCTTGAACCAGAAGTAAATATGTAATAAAACAAACAAATAGTAATATCTCTTTTACTTGTTCGACAGACATTCTGTCCACAATAATATAATTATTCCCAATTTATTAACTTTGTTAGAAACAAACAATCTGTTTTCAGTGATAATTTCATATTTTTCAGATAGTCTTGACATTATATGTTATGATGGTGCCGTGTCCGTGACATCGGAATCAATCATACAAAAGCTGAACTAACGTGAACTCAGTTTATGACAAGCATGTCAGATAAATCGGTGTAGTTCTGATTAACCCAGTCATTCTATTTACATAAAGTACAATATAACGAGAAAAGTTCTTTGATTGGAACTAAAATTATATAAATCAACACAGAAATGCAATTTTAAGAACGAATGTTATTGATGAATGTCGCAGTTTTAATGAGTCCCTATTAGAAAATAACATATGTAATTGACATATCTATCAGAATCTCTCATTTTCTTCTTCGTTATTTTCTAATCAGAATTACTTTGATATGCAACGAAGCCGCTATGAAGTTTTGAATTGAATTTTCATTTAAAATTTGTATTCTAAAAATAAAATATAGACATGTTTCTATGTACTTCACGTTCTTTCATCGGCAACTATAAAATATTAATAAAGCAAATTTGAAAATCCCTTGTGAAGAGAATCAAAATAAACCATAAAAACAGAGATAGAAAAAAGAGCAATGTCAATTTGCTAGAAACCATTAATTAAATCACGCGTTGTGAACAAAAACGAATTTTGTTTAAACTGCTGTTGATCTTCTTTCCATAAAGTGTTACTTTTTGACACATTTGGCAGTACATGTTTATCCTTCCGGTATACATGATAACACTTACGGTTTTATGTACAGATTCACAGTTGCTAGTGCTTATGTTTTGTTACTTTCTTCCTCGGTTATGTTCATCTTCTTTGTCTTTGTCGTGTTGTCTCAATTTGTGCTATATCTGAATTTATTGCCAACATACTTTGATTTTTGACCGCAGATTTCCTTTATCCGACTTTTTGCTTTAGTATCTGTTTGCTGTTATATTTGTTTTGACAAACCATCAGCAATGAAATCAGACGCAATTTTATTTCCAATATAAGCACTTATAGGTAAAGCATACAAACAAACAGAAAAAAAAGCTTTTAGTTAACATCAGTCTGACACACAAACACTGGGACGATCTATAGATAATGTCTCAACTACTAAAATTTACCATAATTGACAAGCCATATTATAATCGTAGAACTGATGACATATTTTAGACAATAAATGATACGAATGGTAAAGCTTCCCCATGGAATTCCTTCCAGCCAGTATGATTAGCAACAATATATTCCAATTATAAAACATATTCTGACTGGTACATGTTACAGATGCTAACGATTGACACGAATCACTGATCTCTGTTTCATACAGACGTTTCAAAGGATGTTTATACTTCGGGAAAGCATTGACTACAAATTAAATGCCTCTCCCAATAACTGTATGGAGACACAAGCTTAGCCTAGACTTTCGATCGATTGCAAAATATTAGATCATAAAGTTAAAATTTTTATTTTTTCAAGTTACTCTGACAATGTATAATATTGACATACAAAAAAACTTTTTGACAATGCTCCTCTGCATGAAGCGTTTCGGTCTTCAATAATATGCTAAAGTGTTGATTTCTAGTTTGATTGTCTGCGTTTGAACGTCCTTCAAAAGAAGAGAAAGTCGATATAGCATATTTATTATTATACATTAGAAATTAAATACCAGGAGAAAAATCATACAAAACAACAAACAGATACCGAAACAAAAAAGGAGGAAATGGGAAATTCTAAAATCTAAAAATCTAAAATCCAAAATCTAAAATCTAAGAACACGGCAGTTCATATCCAACACGAATTGAGACAGCATGACAAAGACAAAACATATGGGGTTATAACAAAATTACTGAACAAATACATGAGACAAAGCTGGTCGAAACGATAGCAATGATTCTGAGGTGTTACAGGCATTTCAAAAGAAATGGAGGGATACCCCGGTTTCATGCACATTTCAAAACCTCAACTTTCATTGCAGTTTTTTTCCGTTAGCAACTCAGCTGCTATTGAAAAATAAAAGTGACAACAAAAGTCCGAATCGATCAAAGGAAGAGACCAGTAAGGAAAATCCGTATAACATTCGACTCAATCAGGTGAACACAATCCGACACAGAAAGGTCGCAGAAACAAAAAGAAATAATCATCGTAGTATTAAGCAAACAAAAATCTTAAATCAGAGTTTGGACCGAATCTTCAAATTCTTCCACAAGGGACTGATATCTATTGAAGAACCTTTTCAATGATCGTATGAGACGGAATTTTTTGAAGCCTTGATTAATAATGAACAAATAAAGGGATATGGAGTAAATGCAGATGGAACAAAATCCCTATACATGGTAAGATGAAGCAAATGGAACAACGCTTTCATTGTTTTTCTTCATCTTGAAGTCGCGACCTTCAACATAGAACAAACACTCTTACCTCATAGTACGGTCGAGACGGCACCGGTTTGAGCGGAATTCACTTGTTAAATGTTGATCAACGCTTTTTCATGAGTGTGAGGTCGTTAACAAGCATAACATGTCGGGCAAAGTACTCTTACAAACACTGTCATCCGTTGCCCGACAAAGCGACCAAAAAGACAATACATAAGGCGGTCATGGAGATAACTATGTCTATGAGAAAGTCTGTATAATTTGAGCTAGTCTAGTGTAACGAACTGTGAAACATACACTCCGTAAGCATGGGAAGCTGGAATATTACTGTCCATGCTAAGAAATTTGATTATAATTTTGATATTAAAATCATCCCTTTCGTTTTAAATTTTAGTACTGAGATGACCATTTTTGTCCAATTCAAGGTTTGGATAATTGCGCAAATTTTATTTTCAATTGGCAGATAATGATAATTCAATCCAACGAGTTCAAAATATAGAGTTATAAGGGCTGTTTTCGGATAAAGTTTGATTTTCGGGCTTAAATTTTCACAGAGGCTATGAAATAATAAAGCATGATAGAATATAATAGTTTCGCCAATTAAATTGTACCTTTTTCTTTCCCCAACTATATGAGCATCTCCTACGCACGAGATATCATTGAACAAAATAATCTTTTGACAAGCGAATAATTTTTTTTTTAAAATGTCAATTACTAGTGTTTCACAAAAAGCCAATCGAAATAAAATTAAGAATCGAAAATAGACTCACCAGAAAATAGAGCGTAACCCTACTTTCACATCCAAACTTTAATATTACAGATTTCATAATACTAAAATACCCAAGTTGCATAATAAGCAGTAAATTAAGTTATGCTGTACACGTGTTTCATGGAGTAACATCTCGTCAACAGCATTAGAATTAAATAATATGGATAGCCATAATCCAAAAAATAGTAAAAAAAAGTACTAATTACCAAAAATATCAAAATAGGAAGCTAAATCCTGTACTTTTGACATCCACCGAATATCATACGCGGAATTAAGCCGTAGTATTTTTGAGGGGTTATAATTTTGATAAAACAGTAAATTTCTATAAATAACAAAATACCGAAATTACTCTTAAATTTATTTTCTGCATATGCGAATTTCGACAACTTATGTCTCATCAGTGCAGATAAAACAAAAACATTTGGAAGTCCATTAACCAAAAAAACATGTTAAAGCTGATAGAGAACAATTAACCAAAAGGATCTAAACAGAAAAGCCAAAATTCAGCTAAGGATAGAGCTATGCATGAGGGAGATTCTATAAATTATTAAATACTTTTAAGGAATTTTACAGAAGATTTGAACATTTGATATCTTCAAACTCGCAAACAGATTATTACAAAGGGCATTTCTAATGCTCGATTTTATGGAAATGTTGTTAAAAATGCCAGAAACTGATAAAAAAATCCAGAAAAACTGGGACGTAACTTACATTCTTTACTTAGTGTATATCGACGGGATTTTTCACCCAACCCTTCGGGATGTTTTGAGTTTGATTTTTCTTTCGTAATGCGACAGTGTTTTACCAGCAGACTAGGTTCCTTGATCTAGACGACAGTTTAGCGGCAAGCACTCTTTGACCACTCTTTCTAAATAATTTTTTTCATATTCTTTTCTTTTTCAAGATAGTGGTGCCCCCGAGGGAACCCCGGGGTATAGAAATAGGACCTAGTATGTCCGGCTTGCGGGGTATGATCCCTCCTAAACGGGGCTGACCCCGAGGGAACCCCGGGATACAGAAATAGGACCCAGTCCGTGGTTGTGCAGGATGAATAAATACAAAACCCATCTTTCGGATGGGATGTTAACTCAGGTCCACGTGTTGAAAGGAATGCCACGCTTCCTGCACGTTAAAGAACCCTTGTAGCAAGCTCTTTTTTGAGTGGTCTGTAGGTGATAACCCTACTTCTCCAGTGATAGTCAGGATTTCCATACCTTTCCATACCCCAAAGTGATTATTTATTAACAAACTTGTTCTCGTCTTGATATAGCTGAATTATTTCATATCACCTTTGTTACAAATAATTCAACTGGTTCAATTACTATCATATGGTATACTGTATTTCAACATACAGCCCAACAATACTCTGAGCGGGCTGTATCGCTTGTGCTGGCTGTATTGAAATCCGATACAGCCCGCTGAGGAAATACAACCCAGTGGTGGCGTCAGCAGAACAATCCCATTTTATTTTTTTAATTTTTTTTTCAACCTGTCTCCCGAGAAAGATTAGAATAAAAATGAATTAATCTCACATTGTTTTAAATATTAATCAATTTCAGAAAGTCAGAAATTAGTAACCTCACATTTCATGTCTATGTTTTTCAATTTCACTTTTACTTTTATTTAATTATTTTCGTAAATTGGCGACAATTGAAAAAAGAGGAAAACATCAACCTAAAGCGTTTCGCTGGTAAATTTGTTCAATGAAATAAAAGTAATAGAGACTTGTGTATCGGGCTGCATCAGATTTAGAGACTGTCTAAGGACCTTGATACGGACCTGTACCTTGTTACAGCCCTTGCCTTCGGCTCGGGCTGTAACAAGGTATACGGTCCGTATCGCGGTCCTTAGGCTCTCTGTAAATCAGGATGCAGCCCTCTAAACAAGTTACTATTACATAATTATTGCTCAGTTGACGTTCAACAATATTCAATCAATCAATCGAGATAGTGGTCATAGAGTTAGTTGTCGACCTTTATTGGGCTTTATTCGTATCTTTATCATACAATAGGGAAACTGGATAGAGAAAGGGGTGGTTTGGGTACCCTTTCACGCTACCGCTGGCTTTTGCTAGTGCTATCGTTATTTACGTTGGTCTCTTGTCTTTCATTATTGGTTTTCTAGTGATTGTGAATTGTAGCATGTCATAGTAGTTTTCGGTCATTGTAGGTATTTACTGTTATCTTTTGTTCGTCGCAATGCCAGAAAAGTTATGTGCTAAAAGAATGAAAAATGCAAATGGTGGGAAGAAAAAACTTAAACATCAATCTGTTTTCCATCAGATTTACATTGTAAACATTTGTCCTTTACTTCAAGAAAGAGAATATGTATTTTTTTTCTTTTTATGATTGTAAAAAATTTTTATTTCATTTTACTGATAACGAACGAGGAAGCGTAGAAATGCAAATTAATAAATAATTGTTGAAATACAGAAGAAAGAGAATGATCAAGAACTTATATATTACATTACAGCGTCTTTATAAAAATGGAGAAAATGGAAAATATTAAATTTTACATGAAATTTTTACACGATTGAAACATTGAGCAAAGTGAAGAGAAATAAAATAGTTAGAGTCACGAAAAAGCAATCAAATACGAAACAAAAATAACCCGGGAAGTAAACTACAATACTCCAGGGTGTATTTTGGTACAGGTCTGATACAATAAAGGAGATATCTGGCAGGTCATTACTGGTTAATGTTAAATTTTATAAAGCATCAAATCACGAATGGAATGTCATTGTACTATTATGGTAGTCATTTATAGCTATTGGTACAAACAAGGATTAAGTGGGATGACCAGACGACAAGGTATATTAAAGTACAGCTACACTTTGAAACAAATGTGAGGAATTTGTAGATTGCGGTCATCTTAGTGACAAATGAAATTTCCGAAATGGCCATACAGCTCATTAAAATTATTGCAGTTGGAGTTCACATATGTGTTATGGTCTCATGTTCATTTACTCCATATCCTTTCGTAAAATAGTAAAGTACAGCTACACTTTGAAACAAATGTGAGGAATTTGTAGATTGCGGTCATCTTTCCTTTAGTTCATATGCATTGGTATCAGAACTTATCGTGTATTAAACGAAAATGTAGAATTCTAAGTGTTGTCACACAGAAATTGTATTCACATATGACGATTGAGATTTAGGGTGATCGTAAGTGATAAATGAACCTTTAGCTATCCCCCCCAAAAAAAAAACAACCAAAAAAAAAAAATAAATAAATAAAAATAATAATAATAATAATAATAAAACAACCAAAAAAACAAATATAAATATGTATATATTATATATTTATAAGACAATGACAACATTGGAAACACAAAGGATAAAAAATGTCACATAAATACGACACAGAAAAGAAAAATGGGGACGCACACGATCCCAATAAAAACCATTTGTGCATCAGTAAAGCAAGCATCTCATTCTTTTTATGATTAAAAAAAAAGAAAGAAAAAAAAAAATGAATTTAGTCTTTTCCATCAACATTGAGACTTAGAAAAACGTCTTAATTATTGATACGGACTTAATGACAGGGTAACGTTTCAAGCCTGTATCAAAAATAAAATGCCCTATGGCTTGTTCATTGATACTGACAATATCAGGCAATGCGGGTCAAAGGACATTCCTACAAATGTCCATTAACAAATATCTGTTGTGGTATTGACACTTTTTAAGCAAAACAATTTTTATGAAAAAAATAAAACCTAGCGGAATTATCAGTAATTTTGAAGTATTTTTGTATATTAATACTTTTCGGTGTTTTATTATTGCTCATTTTTTATTGTAAACTACAAAATAGTACCGTTTTTGGAGTAAATTGGCTAATAGGGTGCTATATTTGTCCTGTAGAGATTCTTTCTTGACATTTTTGTCGGGACATTTTTTGACTGGAACTTAAAATGTATTTTTTGGATATATAAGATTGTCAACTGACTTGTAAATGAAAGTTGCCGTCTTACGTAGTAAAAAAAGGCGAAAACAAGGACAAGTGTAAGGATAAAGATATATCAGGCACACTTATGTAAGGAAAAGATATAATTAATGTAGTACTACTTAGCTAAAAAACAAAAAAGAAACAAAAACAAAACAAAAAAAAAACCAAAAACAAAAACGAAAACAAAAACAAAACCAAAAAAAAAAACCTTGTTTGACTGTTTACAACGGCTGTGACAATTGTGTATTTAAGATATCTTAATGACACAATTAATATCGATTTCAAGTCAAATTCCATGTTAAATCTTTATCACAATGTAAACAATATTTGTAAAACCATCATATTAAGGACGAACAATTATCATTAGATGGCATACTATATCTTACAATGGTGGCAGTTGTTGACAAGAACGACCTAGTGATCTAAAAATTTGACCTTGAAATATAAAAGATGGCGTATAATCTTTAACCGGAAGCAAACTCACACAAGAGACTCAGAATGTTAACATGGTATCGATCGTTCATAGATAACAAGCCACATTGAAAACTTGCTTTAGGAGAATCCGACGCTGTTTAGATCTACAACAATAATAATAACCTGATTTGCTATTACCCAGAAATACCCAGGGGTGAATCTAGGATCTAGAAGGGGGCGTAAACCATTTTACTGTTTTTGAACAACCAATATAACAGAAAACTGATTATAGGAAGACTTTGATAGCTTGAAATTGTTGCAAAGAAATTATAAGCGTAAAATAGTCCTTTTTCATATTCGCAAACTGGATTTAGTTTTTATAATTGTTTGGCAGAAAAGGGAGGTAATTTTTTTAGCCTGACATTTCGATTTATTGCTCCATTGCACCAAGCGACAACAGCTTACCAACTAAAACATTCTTCTGGTTTCCACCCTAGTAAGCGTTTGCTTGCTTTTTTAAAAAATATATTCCAAAACATAAAAACATTCAGGCATTTAGCAAGATAAGTGTTTCTTATCATCTTGTAAAAAAAATAAAAATTGTTTATATGAAAAAGTATCCCAATTCTTCCTTTCTTCCAATGGATGTCGTATGTTTGTGGGTTACAAGTTACGTCTCCTTGCAGGACTTAATTAAATGGCTAGCATAAAGGATTTGCTTAAATGGCGCATTCGATGAATATGAAAATTGGCTACTGCAGCTATGACGACTTTGAAAGATTATAATTACAAAGAATTCCTCATAAGTTCATAATTGTAGCATATAAGACCTTCACACTTAAGTTATGTCACATGACACTGAAGTTAAAATTGATAAAATATTTAAAAATTTAAATAAGATAAAAGAAACAAATCTAATAATTTGATAAGAGTTAGGGTAAATTTTAATGCTTTCATACCATTTCGAAAGATGATCCACCAAGATTATAAGAATCTAACAACAGGGCGAGGGTCAGACAGAATAATCTCAGAAACCCAAGGGCAAGATTTCAAGTAATCGGACGAAGCTTGCTGAGTCCGAGACGCTAGAAATCTTGCCCAAGGATGTCTGGGATTTTTTTTGGTCTGACCCTCTCACTGGTGTTTGATTATATTTCTTCCCCTAAGCAAACCAAAAGAAAAAAATCAAACGAATTACCGTCGAAACGCCATTGTTGACCTCAGTGAATTACTTCCCTTTGCAAGACGTCATAAAGCATGGAGCATACTTCCGAGTCCGGGGTCATTTCAGAGCCAAAGATCAAATTACGCATTTATCGCGTTACTAGTTCACTTTTAGTCGTTCGAATGCAATATTGTATCGAATAATATACTTTTCGATACATGTAGCCTAAGCCGAGTATATCGTAATTATAAGACATTGGCGGGAATAAACGAGTGTAGTTTCTCTTTCACCCACCTGTGTAAAGGATTTCCTTGTCCGAGGCGGGAGAAAAACAAATCTTCATTTCACCATCTCAGAAGAGATGAAATAAATAAAGAAAGAAATCTACTATTCAATCGTGTAAACCAGAAATATTATTTATCATTTTCTCTGAATTTACATAGATGTTTATTCTATTAGACGACCATATAATCAAATTGTAGTGCAGTAATAATACGAACAACATAAATATTCCGTCAAGTAACATACGTTGTAAATTAATTTTCTGTGCATTGTTGGATAATCAATAGATCAAATACTGCACAGAATCTTCAGTACGTTTTCAGGAAATAGCTAAATTAAAGAACTAAATCTGATTTACATAGCTCGTTTATGTCTCTGCATAAATTGCAGTAGTGACTTCATATTTATTTTGTCACAATTTATAAATTTAGTTTTACTTTTGATCTGTAGGTTCCAGTGCGACTTATAACGATAACCAAATTCATCAACTGGAATCAAATCTATTAATTGATATATTGGTGATATAACTAGTCCGTAAAAAATCTTCGGATATTGATTGCGCTAAAAACTAAAAAAAAAAAGGACAAAATCAACAAAGAAGTGATTGATATTAAAATACCTATGTCAAAGTAGGTAACTACTCAGGGACTTTCCAAACGTTGTGGAGTCGTTTGATATCTGCCTGTTATTGCGTTGGCTATTTAAGAGGGTCTCATTAGAGTCTAAGCGTGACACGGGGTCGACCGTTTTTCAGTAAGCGTGACTCGTGAAAGTAAAATTATTGTGCGTGAAAACGGAAAACGAAATAGAGCGGGATACGTGAATTTAGATAAAATAGTTCCGGAATTCGGGAAAAATAATAATTTACTAAACGGGAATTTAGGGTTTTCGTTGTCAAGCTTGTATATATGTTTTATCGACAATCACTGACGTTTCTGCATATAGTTAAACTGTATCCATTTCCGTAGATTTATTTTCCAATAAAAAACAACAGGATCCAGTCGCATATCACAAGATCGCGGTATCTTGCAAATTCTTTTATAAGTCTCTATATCTTTCAGAAGTGTTAATTAAGTTTGAATGTGCAAGAATTGGCCGCAGCGTAATCTCTAGAATGCGACTAGACTTACATATTACAGAGAGCAAAGAACTACAATAGGCTTCTTTCAAATTACGCGGCAATATTTTGATACAAGTTTAAGTCAATTATTGATGAGATAGTTTTTGAGGTGTTACTGCATTTACTCTGCCTTCGTAGTATCCTATATTGTAATCTGCAATTGTGGTAGAGCGCATTTTGCGCTTTTGTTTTTTTTTTGTTTTTGTTTGTTTTTTGTTTTTTTTTCTCACATTTAAGACAATGCAGTACCTATTATTTCTAGCCGTTTGAGATATTGGAGATATCAGCTGTAGTATGGTGGTAATGTTGAGAAACCATATTTTCGCTTTTAAATTAAATGTGAGAAAAACAATCAAACACCTTTGAAAGTGGGTAAGATTTCAATGGTTCTCTGACTTGGCAAGCCTCGTCGGAAAAGTATATTGAAATCTTACCCTTGGGTGTCTGGGATTCCTCGATCTTGTCCTTTCATCGGTGTGATACTCATAGTATTGTACCCCGGTAACTAATTTTAAACCATTGATGTCGGATGTCAAGTACCGTCTGTTGTAAAAGAAACGTATTTTGTTGCTATAAAGATGAGAAAAATATCGTACACCTTATTAATATTTTGAAAATTCTCTGACGAGGCTTTCTAAACCATGGGTGTCTGAGATTTCTCGTTCTTCCGTAAATGGTGGGAGATGACCTATGTGAGATCGATGCACGCGACCTCATCTCACACCGGTAAGTGTTGATAATCATTACCATGACTAAACGTCATAAAACACCTGACGTCACAAGGGAAAAGTACACTCAAATGGCGACTACGTTGTTCATACGGTATAAGTTTGCAGGTATTTCTTTTCGTATTTTACGGAAGAAATAGGAACTTGCATTCGGTCAAATTGAAGATCGGGATATCTTTCAATCGTATAAGAAATTTTACGTCTTTTCCTCTCGTTTCGCTACGCTCAACTCGAGAAAAGACGAAATTTCTTACACTCATGAAAGATATCCCGATCTTTACCTACCTATGTCTACCTATGTCTTTTCCAAACGCAGGAGCTGAGATTGCTCCTCTATATTTGGCTCTATTTCTTCCATGTCTATTTTTTGTCTACTATCGGTTGTATCACCCATATTAGTGTAGTTAAATTTCCAATGGTGATCATCCCCGTATTTGTCAAGCCTATTCTCGAATATTTTTACATTTTTTGCCGACACTACAGCTTCTGGTAAATTATTCCAGTCGTCTACCACCCTATTCGCAAAGAAAAACTTTCTAATGTCCAATTTTGATCTATGTTTGCTTAATTTCAATGAATGCCCTCTAGTATTTTGATACACATTTTGGTTTAGTGGCAGCATATTTTGTGTGACTCTTTTATCATAAACCCTGTGACTATCTTATACGTTTCTATCATATCGCCCCTTAATCTTCGATATCTCAATGTTGGTAATTTGAGTTTTTTTAGTCTTTCTTCATATGATAGATTTTTCATTTTTGGTAACATTTTTGTTGCTTTCCTCTGCACATTTTCTATGGCATCAATATCTTTCATTTTATATGGGTTCCATACGCTACTGGCATATTCCAGGTGGGGTCTAACAAGTGCTTTGTATAATAAACAAAATGATTTCATATCCAAATCTTATTAAGCCCATCATTTGGTTTGCCTTGTTTATTTGGTTTTGTATGTGTTTCTCAAAGTTTAGGTGACTGTCTATGGTAACCCCTATATCTTTTTCGTTCTTAACATTTTCTAAGTGTACTACTCCACCTGTGTAAGTGTGCATTGTATAGTCGACATTTCTATCTCTTTGTTTTCTTCCACTTATAGTTATTACCTTACCCTAATCTGGATGGAATCTTAGCATCCATTTTTCACTCCATTTAAATACATTATCGATGTCTTCCTGTAAGATTGTTTCATCATTTTGGTCCCTTATCTCTTTATATAGTTTCGTATCGTCTGCAAACATATAAACTTCTGAGTTGACTTCTAATGGCAGATCATTAATAAATACCACAAACAGCACTGGGCCCAGAACTGACCCTTGAGGGATACCACTTGTAACGTCATGCCATCTAGAGTAATGCCCATTTAGTTGCACCCGCTGTTTTCTCTCATGTAGAAAATTTCTAACCCAGTTACATGTCTGTTTGCTAATTCCATATGATGACAGCTTATATAGTAAACGTTTATGTGGCACCTTGTCAAAGGCCTTCATAAAGTCAGTATATACAGTATCAATCACCCCTCCCTCATCCAAAATAGTGGTCCAATGGTCCATCACCTTTAATAGTTGAATGACTGTTGATCTTCCACCCAAGAATCCATACTGTCTATTACTAAATAAATCATTTTTATCCATGTGGTCAATTATTCTTTTCCTGATCAATTTCTCCATTAATTTACATATGATACTAGTTAAACTGACCGGTCTATAATTTGATGCAGAATTCTTACTTCCCTTCTTAAACAATGCTGTGATTTGACCTATCTTCCACTCACTTGGCACAACTCCAG